>CM076581.1:491471537-491648077 GCA_034641835.2 Pinus albicaulis
TAATTATTAATTTTAAGTAATTGTAGTTTTTTAGATGAAGGAGATTTTGTCAATGTAACAGTGAAGTCAGTTCCTGTTTTGTTATCTTATCTGATCCTTCACTACATGCAAACTTTGAAAGCATGCAAATGAATCTCTAACTATAAATTGATGAATATGATTTTTTCGATTGTGATAGACTACTCAAAAATAGAAATTAAAGACAACAGAGTAAACAAAATTAGTATTTCTTGTGAACTTGTAAGCACTGTTAATGCAATTGTCAGAAGGTCTCTGTAATAGCTCTTTGTACAGATCTGCACCCTCAGACATCTCATATAGATATGCATGCCAGATAAGGTGGAGCATTCCCACCTCAGAATCTGCACCTTATCTAAAGTCAAAGTCAGAAAACAGAATTTACTAAAAATAAAACAAACAACACTGTCCATTTCATTTTAGTGCCTTGTCTCATTAACTGAAGATAAACGGAACTTTATCCCATCATAAGATCCCATTATAAGACTGGTTGCTGATGCATGATGACATATAAATCCACTTAACTTATGTTTTAATTTATAAGTTTAAATGTTACATATCTCATCCATACTGGGCTGCTGTTTTCTATATGAATATTATATTGAGTGGAGAGATGTTACATGTCACCTCAGCTCTAAAAATGGAGCATTTCAGATCTGTGTTATACTTAGGTTGTTGAATGCACCTTGTTTCTCTCTGGACTGTACAATATTTGTTGTGTCATTTAATTTTCTTTTTTCTCTCCACAAAAGCTAGATGTGCTAATGGGTTATTTCTAACACATTTCCAAGCTAAGAAATAGGAAATTGTTTCAGTAGTCTTCGAAGATTATGGTAATGTGGTTAAGCCTTTGTTCTTTCTTTTGAATTTTGTGGCGACAGACAGGAGACTGGAGGAAGCTGACTGCTGTAGAAGAATTAGAGGATCTATTCCCTAAAGAGGTAGTATATACTATATATAGTGACTTCTGAACTTGTTACTTTTAATCCAATGCCTGTTTATCCACTTAGAAGTTTACTCTACTGCACAGGTGGTCGACCTCATTGTAGCAAATATACATGATTTGGGACCACTAAATCTAAATCTTGATAGGAGAACAGATTTATCTTCATCATGGGTGTGGGAAAGACCTGTTGATCAAAGCAGAGGCAAGAAAAAATCTGATCAGGTATAAATTGAATCCTTTGTTCCAATGCTTATCTGGAAAATTAGCACCTATTTGACTGATTGATGCTGACAGAAGCAGTATTTTGTCTGTGGGCATTTCCCAATAGCAGAGACGAAAAACAAAGACTGATCAGCAAGCTAATCTTCCATGACAAATTGGCATCTCCTTTGAGGAACTCGAGCAAAATTCCAAGGATGTTAGCTTGAAGTTTCTTGAGCATGGTAATGCTTCAAATAATGAAACCCAAGCCCGGTGGGCTGCTCTGTCACTGTCAACTGATTAATGTGACCATTTCATGATGGTTTCGTTTGCCACTGAGGTACATGCTACAACATTATGATGCTTAAAGGACTGACATTTGATTATAGGAGCAAAGGACTGACATTTAGATGAAGCAGATGACTTGTTCCTGCATCAACAAAACATGTGTAAGTTCAAGGACAAGTCAATTTGCTTTGGACATTTCCTGGCAGCAAGGGAGCACACTAATCAATCATTATGCTCTGCGTTGATGAGGATAGGGGCATTATAATTGGTTGGAGTTAAAACATAAAATTCATTTTCATTGTTGCATACCTCTCCAAGCAAATATTGTAAATTGAGTAAGATGAGAATTGCAATTTGAAGTTTGAACAGAGTAATAATATCAAATTCAAATGGCCATCTGTTTAAGTTCAGACCACATGGGCCCATAAACCAAGGTCCATGTCTGAAAACAAAGTTTTGGTCTTCCTTTAATTCAAACTTTCAAAGTGGAATGCATAAAAACCCTTCACTGACATGCAGGGTTGGACCATACCTTTTAGAGGCAACATCATTTGCCTTTGTTTCCAGCAACTTACTGCTTTGGTTTTAGCCATGCTCCTGGAAATTTTCTGATTAGCACTTGCTCTATGTGCATTAATACCTTCTTTCTGGGTATATATGTTGGAATATCTAGAGAAATATTATACTCCATCCTTCTCATGAATTATACCTATCCTCTTAGAATTGTTTTATTGAGTATTTTGATGGGCAGAGTTCAATCAACATATAAAGCCCCTGAAATTACAGCAGGGTAGCCTGTTTTCTTATGTCTATATGACTCAGTTATGACAAGATGAAGGTAGTAGTTTTGGGCCTATTTTCACCATCAAATAACAATGAAACATTGACCCTTTAACACTTTATGGAGTGCACAGATGAGATTAGACATTATGATATTTAGTAAGTGATCTAAAGACTACACGCAACAGTGCTTGGTGAGGCTATCTATTACATCAATGAGTATATTCTTCTCAAAATTCTCAGGTTAGATACCAGATTGCCAATGGTTCTTGCATCCAAATTTGTTCCTGCATCAACAAACCGCGTGTAAGTTGAAGGAGAAGTCAACTTGCTCTGGACATTTCCTAGCAGCAAGGGAGCACACTATTCAATCATTATGCTCTACGTTGATGAGGATAGGGGCATCATAACTGGTTAGAGTCAATACAAATAATTCATTTTCATTGTTCCATACCTCTCCAAGAAAAAGTTGCAAACTGACTGGGATAAATAATGATCTCCCAGAATAGATGCACATGGAAACAAGAAAAGATATTGAGCATAAGAAAAGAACATGTTTTCTTCTCTGGATTTTACAAATAACAATATCATTAAATTCCAATTTGAACAGAGTAATCATATCAAATTCAAACAAGTGACGTGATGAATTCTGGAAGATTTCTATGATAAAGTCCTTAAAATGGATGGTAATGAAGATGTTTCAACTTCATATTCTGTGGTAGGCTGGTAGCTGACCATGCTACTACCCACATCTTGCAAAGGTTGTCATTCAAACATGAACTTCTTGAGTTATGGCAAGGAGCTCAAGAATTTCTGGCAAGCTGTAAGAGAGAGCTTAAAAGAAGTACACTTTGAACTTGAAGATAAACTGTTAGAAAACAACCTTGGATGTAGTTTCAGTTAATCTTCCAAAAATCATCTAAACAGAATCAGAAATATTAGTCCATCTTTTACCATGGGTAGAATATGGAAATGCAATTTTTCAACCACTACCATACATATCCCTTAGAAATCTGTATAAACAAAACAAATACATTTCCAACTGGCTTATTGAATTCTGAAATTAGTTATAGACAACCTACGATAAAAAATCCAAAACTCAAACTGGACAATCTCTTATATCTAAACAATGTGGGGACTTGAGGCTGTTGTGCAAATTACTGCATACACATTTCATGACAACCTGTACTACAAGCTTTCAAATACAATCTGAGCTCCTATATCCCTCTCAAGGAATTATAAGTTTTTCTCCAGCATAGATGATGTTCACATGCATTCAAAAATCTGAACAGCAAGTACGCTAAGAAATGAGTTTAGCCGATACTTGCATTCCCTTATTAACAACAACAATGAATATACATTGGCAATGCTTTCTTCATTTCTTAGAATTGGCACCACAAAAGCAGATCTTGTTACTTATAACATGGTTACGGAGAACAGAATAGAAAGATAATAACATAGACTAAAATCCAATAGAAGGAAGAAAAGAATTACTGCATATATTAGATTTGCTGTTGAGAAATACAAGGGGAAGCCCTCTATTAATAGCAACCTTGATGGAGTCCAGCATTTAAGGATAGTTGGCAAGTATACTAACTATTTAATGATCTATCCAAGTTAACTTACAAGTTATAACTGTCTGTAGAAGGTGAGTATTAAATATGTTGCCAAATATTAAGTTTTGAAGATAAAATGGAACATAATAGCATGAGTAAAATGTGAAAATTTTGAAACAAAATAGAATACAATATATATTCACTTAGATATACAAATCTAAAGGTGAAGAGATATATACATTTGTACAGCAGAAGTTTGTTGAAAGTAAATATCTAATCATAAATACATGATGATGCACGGCATCGGCAGCACCAGTTGGTGTCTATAGTGACTCCACGTTCAGAAAGGAGTTCTTGCCATTCGGCTCGCATTTTCCGTTGTCTATCTCTTTCATTTATGTGGATTGTTTTCCTTAGAATTCTTCGAATCTTTTGTAATAGTTCAATAGTTCCACGCAAACGGTACAGAGGCAATGAATGGGGTGAAAGGAATCTGAGATGTATATCATGTAGAGTTTGTTCATGCTGGTGAATCTCCTGGTAGCATTCATAGAGCATATTTAAATCCCTTGCATCCATATCTGTTTAGCATGAAAGAAGGTAAAAAGTTATTGTTAGTGTTAACAGATGGTAAAAGTAAACTAATTATAGAGTTAAAAAATAACTAAAGCAATCATAAAATTATTTGAAACATTAGGAACATAATGAGTAGTAGAATAAATGTAAAAATAAGTAATTCTATATTCAATTTGGATAAGGTGAGGGTTTGTTTACCTCTTGGTGAAGATGCAATGAAGAGTGTATTGTTGGATAGATTGTATTTGTCTATATAGATTTCGATGTGAGCAACGATTCTTCTTGCTTCCTGCGTTGTAGATATGGATTTTCTTTTATGCGTGAAATGCGTGAGAATGGGAATGTTGGATGGATTCGAAGGTCTGTTAGAGATCTAACTCTTGAAATGGCAGTGAATGTTAAACCTTGGCGTTCTTTGGGGCCAATGTCAACTGTTGCTTGATCTAACGTCATTCCTTGTGACTTGTGTATTGTTAAAGCCCATGCCATTCGAAGTGGTATATGTCGACGTGTACCCCTTCTGATAGGAGAAATGGGCACATTTGTGGGGTGTGCAATGTCCCATGTTGTTCCTCTATATTGTTTGAAATCAACGACCACAAAAGATGGCAATTCTGGAGGCTTTGAGTCAGGTGCATAGCATATTGAAATGACGGTGCCAAGTGCGCCATTTACAAGCCCTGCATGTACCCATAAATTGCAGGTTAGCATAACTTTTTGTCCAGTGCATAACAGAAGCGTTCTGTCCAGTTGTTCTTCTTCAGATGTAGTGAATGTGTGGTCCACATGTTTTTCTGCTGAGCACACAGCCACTGGCTTGTGTAATTTGTTCAACATTGATTTGTTATGCAAGGAAACTGAATTGTTTGTTGCATATAAATGCATGGAGTCCTCAAATCTTTTTTTATCTTCATGCGTAATAGAGGAATCTGTTCTTGACATTAGTAGCTTCCAATCTTCTATTGTAGAGTTCCCATCCCTGAGATTTGTGAGAATCTTGCGGAAGGCAATCTGGGAAGGATCAACACCTTGTTGGCGAAAAATAGTTGTGAGCGTAATGAATGTATCAAAGCTGCGCCAAAGTGCAGTACCACGTGATGTGCCAGCATACAGAGGAATGTCTTTTACAGGTGGTAGCTGGCCTAAATCCCCAACAAGGATAATGGATCGATTACCAAATGGTGTATTTCGATGGAGGGGAAAGGCCTCTCGTAAGCGATCATCAATACGGGAAAGCATTTTTGGCCCGATAAAACTCATTTCATCAATGAGTATGTACTGAATATGGCAGAATTGTTCTTGGAGGTGGAGGAGTGGTTGTCCTTCAAGAGGATGCATTGTTTGGATAGGGATGTGAAGGGCAGAATGAATTGTAAGTGCATCTATGTTGAAAGCTACAACACCGGTAGGTGCAAGTACCAACAATGGGCTTATATTTGGTGAGGAGAGTTCGATGAATGCACGTTGTAGAGATTTTATTAGAGCAGATTTGCCCGTTCCGGTTGTCCCTTGTATAATGGTTCTAGTTGGGGGCTTTGGAAGAGGATTTTTGAAATGAGAAGTAATATGTGTGAAAGCTTTTTGTTGGGTAGGAGATAATATTTGATTTACGGGTAGGTTTGAAGAGGGAAGGTGTTGATTTTGAATAGATGAGCGATTATATTCAATGAAATTGATGGCAGTTTCTTGTAAGTGGAGAGGTAGGGAAGTATGAGACCAAAGATGGTTGAGGTCAAAGTCATGATTTCCAATGATTTCAAGGGCATCAATTTCGATGTTATCGCTTGGGTGAAGGTGAGAGATGATTTCCCATTCATTCATTTGAACAGGGTCAAGGGGGATGTCAGGAGGGGAAGATACAGGAGTAGATTCATCTTCTGATTGTGGAGATTGTGGGTTTTCATTTTCATGGTGAACATGCCATGCTGTATATGTTCCTTTCTTTTGTTCCCAATGTGCAATGATGTCATCATTGCTGCATCCAATGTCATTGGGGAGTGTACGGAAGGGGAAATACAATATTAATTCAGCCCAGCAGAAGTCGGTGTAGTTTGGATCATTAGGGGAAGGGATTGTGGTGTATCGTGGCAAGATATGGAGAACTATTGGAGGAGAAATCTGTTTCCATTGGTTTTGTTGACGACGAGGAGAAAATGACCAAGAGCGTGCAGCTTCTATGAGGGGCAATGGATCTAATGAAGAAGGCCTATTCATGTATGCAATAATAAATGGTGGTGTTGAGGGTGGATTTTCAGAACCATCTAGAACACGTTTGAATACAGTTCTATTAACATTTAGAGATACAAATGTACGACTACAGAGTGTTAGAGGTAATTTTTGCAACATATGGCATATTTCCTGCGCTCCAATATCCCTTTCTGCTATGCTTTCTGAAAGGAGTTTCCGAACAACAGTGGTAGTAGGTGCTTCTGGAGCGACGTTGTTCAAGAGGCGGAATAACATTTGGCTATAGCTTTCTGACTTTGTTTCTGCTTTGGCTGCATATTTAGATATATAAGCTAACACGGCATGGCGTGAAAGCACTGGTTGACAATCAACATTTGCTCTCCAGATGGAAAGTAGATCAGCATTATGAATGTTCAATCTATCATCATTACGTGCAGGCTTGTAGATTTTATGACCTTTGTTGTCCAGCAGTAGTGAAGATGTGGGATTTAACTCCCATGGTACTCCGTAGCGACATGTGAGAACTTCGTTTTTTTTGCGAAGACAAGAAGATACATGGCACTTTGTATGGCGCTGGACACAATTGACAAGCTCTTCATAGTCATTTGTCTGTGGTGATGCAAATATTGATCGTGTGTTGAGAAGACATGGGTCCTGCTCTGCTGATTGGTGGAGTGAATCTGTGCAATGTTGGAGTTGTCGTGGGTTCCAAGCAGTTACATAATGGTCAAAATATTTTTGAGCATTGAGAACTTCTATCTCATTGTTCCAATCGAGGGAATCCATATTGGGTGCATCTTTCAACCAAAGGAATCCATGTATGTGTGCAGATCCTCGATGTTGCCATTCGTATCTGTATGCAATTGCGAAAATATTATTTTTTAATTCTAATGAAGTGTAATATTTTGTTTTAAAAGTAATGGTAATGAAAATCACCTGCACCAATAGTCGATTGCATGGAGACCTTTTTGTAAGACTTCCTCAAGGAAAATTGTAAATCTACAATGCATGTATTGGGATGTTAAATGGGGATTGGTAATTATATTTTGAATTCTCCACCTGTAATGAGCATCTGTATTGGAGGGCACCTCGGCAGGCATAATATTGTGCAGGTCAGGCCATTTCGTATCAGCAGCACTTAGAGTGAAGAAAAACGTTGGGCTCCCAAGCTGTGTGATCATGTCAGTTAGCTCATTACGACGCTTGTTCCAAAAAGAGCGTGTACCTCGTAGGGATGAACCAAAGTGAATGACCATTTCTGGAATTTTTGAATTTGGAAAGTTGTGAAGACATTGCTGCAAATCTGATACAGTTGTTGGCAAATTGTTTTCAATGTTTTTTTTACAAAAAACATTGGCATTTGATTGGCTACGGTGGTGCATCAGCATGTTATATATGTAGTAATGGAATCTTGGATGTTGGCCGAAGCGATTATCGTGGTAGCGTAACAGGTGACAGGCATATTCGTGCAGCTCAACTTTTGTAATTCTTGGTTGTGAAATCATGGCAATGCCTGTTGGGAAAAGTGTGGGAAATGCCATAGAGAAGAGGCCCTCAGTAGTGTATTCATTGATAGGCGATACAGATATTGTAGGCCAATCAATTGAATTTGTTGATTTAGAATTTGTGGAGTGCAAGTAAGCATGAATGCGGTCAAGTTCATTACAGGAGTTTGGAAGAATTGGAACAAATGAAGAAGGCTGGATATCTAATGAAGGTAGAATGGCATGAAGATGATGAGTAGAATCGACGATGTTTTCTTGGGGTATATATGAAGACGTGGTTACGTTATGAAGAAGATTAGAAATATCAGTAGGTTGATCCGGTAGAGCGGAAATTGCAGATGAGTTGAGTTCAACATCTTTGTAGTAGGGATCATGAGCGAGTTTGTATTCTAGTGCAGCTAGAACACGTGATTTAGAAACGATGAATTCATAAGATGATTGAGAAGGGTTTTGCCTTCTAACAATGAGGACGTCTAATTCAGAAAAAAGGCGAGGTAGATATTTCGCAATGGTAGTAATGTCTTGAGGGAAGCTGATTGTATGGCCGCTATATTTGTATTGACCACCACGAGCATGCGTTACTTGTAGAATCGGATTTACACGTGCGATTAGCATTTCTTCAATTTGTGTTAAATTCTGAAGGACATATGGTTGTTCTCCAGGATCCATGTTGTTGGCATGAGAGAAACGGTTTGAATTTTTTGATATTGCACATCGGGAGCAAGAGAGGGTACCATGCGAACATTTTGTCTTCATGCCTGGATATGATTCTTTGCATAGTGTGCAAACATGCAATGGAGAAAGGTTATCTATTTTTTGCCTAAAGCGACGATGTTCTTCATTGAGGGGGGGGCTATATAGGTTTTGGGCAGAGGGAGTCTCTTTTCATTTTTTATAAAGAAGTCGTCGTCGTGCATTTATTGCTTCTTTGTTTTGAGCATAAAGAAGGCGACAGCTTGCTTTTTTTTCTGCATCTTCATTGTTTGATGACATATCTAGCAAAGTACAAATAATTCTATGTTAGGGATGAGGTGCGAGATTTACAAATTACAAATTGAGGTATGAATGCATATGAAATGTATGACATTGTGTTGAAAGCTGAAATTTCTAGATAACTATTAATAACTGATAGTAAGAGTTTTAAATCACTTTCAAATAGATGTTGGTATGAACCTTTTTTTGTAGTGCCAAGTAGAAGTATTTATATTGTTGAAATGTGAAATGGTAAATATACATACTTGTAGTGATTAAAAAAATGTTATTGTAAAAGTAATTGTGCATTACAATGGGAGTGAGAAAGGAACTATACATGGAATTTATATTATTGAAACGTGAAATGGTAAATATACATACTTGTATTCATTTAGAAAATGTTACTGTAAAAGTAACTGTGCATTACAACAACATGGTTGTATGTTACAATGGTAGGGAGAAAGGAACTATACAGGGATGTTATTTTCTATTTACAGAAATAAAAAAGGTCTACATATAAGAACTGAGGTCAAAGGCGACGAGCAACAGAGTGCTGTGAAATGGTAAGTGTGGCAGTGTCTTTTAGGATTTCCGTGCATGCATCATCATATTGAATTTCTTCTGAACTTAGAAAAATAGGTTGGAGATGCTCAACACCATTGTAGTACTCTTTTTTAATGGAAAGTGATAGAGAGTAGTGATGCCCTGATATACGGCTACATATTTTCTGAAGATCAGCTGGTTCAATGGAAAGGAGGAACAAGTCTTTAGCTGTGATGCCCATAAGCTCATTTCCTGCATCATTGAAAACAATGACATTTTGAAGCTGGCCAGTGTGGTCATGCAATTCGATTTTCAGTCTGTAATGGTAGTTGCATTCTGGAAATTCACCGTTGCACTTTGTACAGTGCCAGAGATTGTTAGAATGGTGGCTTACTTTTTTCATGCATTGTTTCCCATTGTAATCCAATGGACAAGCAAGAAAATAGAAATCGTCCATGCGTAGACGAGTTATTGTGGCACGAACCGAAAGCCATACTGCTTTCTCCAAGATTTCCATGCTAGATATTTCCTGAATGGTCTTTTGTGGTAAAGCTCGCTTGGAAGACAGAGTATAATTTCTGCTCAATGAAGGAGACGAAGAGCTGTAGCCTGTATCACGGAACCAAGTTTGGAGTTGTTTAGTTTCTTCAATGTCTGGATTTATAAGAAGAGTGGTAGTGGAAATTGTCCCAATAGTGATTCCATTAAATTCAGTTATTCGGCCGCCTTTCACACAAAGGATTGGTGGGTTGTCAGAAGAGTCGACTCCAGCAAGGTTCTTTCCTATAGAGAGACATTGATCTCCCCATATTGTTAAATCAATGCTGAAACCTGACTTGTCCTTCAATGTTATTGTTTTTTTTAATATTTCAGTTCCATATCTTCTTCTTATTGTAGAAGCAGGGGAGGTGGAGGTAACGACACCAAGAACATCGACAAGTGTATTTGGGTTTGTGGATTTCACTTCAGCAATAGTCCTGAAATGAAAGCTTTGGTAAAGAAAGCTTGGGTCATCTTCTAAACATGGTGTCACAGTTGATGTAGCAAGCAAGTAAATCTCCCATTTGTTGTTTAAATGGTTGTAGTTTGGGTTTGTTTTCTTTATTGTTCCATTGGAGACAATATATAGTTGCCCAACTTCAATCAGATTGTATAGAGATTCAGCAAGATCAGCAAATGCAGAAAGATGGATTTCATCCTTGTCACGACCAATGAGGTCAAAGCCGAAAACTTTTCCTGACCCACGTGCAGTGTTGTAGTTCTTCAAGGGTGTTTTTGATAATACTCTACCTTGAATCGACCAATACTTTCGGTACGGATGGAGTGATGTAAATGATACAAGCGATGTTGTAGGTGTGCTTGTTGGAGTCGAAGTATTTGGAAGAATATTGTGTGCTGATGAAGAACCTGAATGAGATTCGCTTGCCTGTGCATGCAATAGCGATGAGAAGTCCTTAACCAAAGGGCTGCTACAGTAGACAACCTCAAGTTCTAGGATTCGAATGGATCTGAAATGGATGAAGAAATTATTTAAATTTAAAATGAATGTTCAACTCATTTGTATTCAGTAATAATCCAAAAAAATAAAGGGGAAAGTGTAAAACAAAGCCTAATCTTACGTAGAGTTTTGGGACACTGTGCAAGTTGATTTTGTGAGTGAAATGATTGAACCGATTTGAATGTCTTCAGATGCAACTTGTGTGCCATAAGCAAATGGGAGCAAAGTCCTGTGTTGATATGTGCCATCAGAGAGAGTGATGTGGTAGTGGGGAGCGTTGGTTTTTGACGAATAGACAGATCCGATATTCACTACTTGCAGTAGGGGTTGCATCTCAGTCGAACCATTTAGCATTTTGGGGATGGCATTCTCAGTCAAAATCGGCTCCATCACGGTAGTAAAGTGCAAATTTTTTATTTGCAATGGTAATACCTGCAATTTATTTTAATGCATTGGAAGAGATATTAATGCATTAAATAAATTGTATGCAAAGCATAAATTAGCATTTTTGTAATCGTTATCTAATAGATTTGTTCATAATGAACACTTACATTTCTAATTAAATGCAATAATAATAATAAAAACAAACAAAGTCTATTAATGCATCAAGGAGTCTAATAAAGGAGACTACAATAAGGAGTTTACAATTCCATAGAACCCAATACAGAATGGGGTTGCTGAACACACCAACATATCTATCATTGAGACAGCAAAGGCCATGATTCACGACAATGGACATGAACTTTTCTAATGTATTTGGGTAGAAACATGTAATAATGTTGTCTACATCTTCAGTTGATGTCCACAGAGGATCCTCAAGGACAAAACATTAGAGGATGCTTTACTGGTGAGAAGCTATAGGTATCCCATTTCTGTGTATACAGTAGTTCAGTTTATATTCATGTTCTTGATGAGAAACATTCTAAATTTGAGCCCTCGAGTGTCAATGGGATCTTTGTTGGATGTATTGAAACTTGCAAAGTGTGGTAGATCTACATTCCAGCTCAGTGGAATATAGTGGTGAGCAAGGATGTGAAGTTTGACAAGAGTGGGCAGTCCTCAAGGTTACAAGAGCCTCTCATAATGAGGGATGGAAGCAAAAATCTTGTGGTTTCAGATTAGATCTAAAATTAAAAGAGAAACCAGATTCGAGCAAATGAAAAGAGACCTCACTACCTTTCAGTTTAGCTACAAAGACGAGGGCTTACACAGAGATTACAGGATGCAGATGAAAAGGCTAGAGGACTTAAATCTACATTTTGGGTGAGTCATGCATCTAAGAAGTTTTCTATTTGTGTTGCATTAAAGACCTCTGTTCCAGTGACATAGATTTTGAACTTTCCGGTTTTGTTTTGCAGATTTTCATACTGAGTAATTTGGTTCAGCTGAGTTTTGCATTTGAGGGCCTTTTGGGCTTCATAATAAATTTTTCTCTGATTCATTTTGAGATAAATATTAAGGGTTTTAGACACACTTCATACAGAAGAACTGGGTGTTATTGTAAAACTTGTGTGTTTAAAAGCATCTTCTGAGCTTCAAAGTGTTGTCCAGCGTGAAGGATCTCATGTTCTGCATCTAGGGTTTGGGATGGACTTCATATTAAGAATTATTTGTGTTAATGACAGATGCGGGCTAGAGGCCCATTTTGAGCTTTACTAAGAAAGTGACTGAGTTTAAGAGCATTCCAGTTTTTTGCTGAAGGGCGTGTACTCTTATGCAAAAGAAATACTTCCAGATCCGCATTATACTCTTATGATAAGCAATCTTTCTGACGGGCTTGACTATACCAAGCAATGGGATATTTCATTTACAAACTATGCAAAGAATAAGGTAAAAGACTAAGAACACATATTCTTCCAATGCCCAACCTATGAAAATATTCCTATAAAGTATAACATAACCCATAACAGTATGCAACATCAATGAGCCAATACAATGCTTTGATCTTCTAAGGCGTTGGAACTTTTACATGAAATGTGAAGACAAGGTTTCACTCTGTGTCTTTCGACATGCAAGAAGCTGATAAGGGGCCTTTGCTTTAAAGGCAAGCTACAACAGGCATTACAGTTAGGAGATGATATGGTAAGTAAAGGGTCATTTTCTGCAAAACTGGAATACCTACTACTTTCCCAACATATAGCACTGCCATATTCTTGCTTTATCAACAACACAATATAGGTCTATATGAACACTTTAATAAAATAAGTCTTATAAGAAATTTTCGGTAACAATCACATATAAGTGCAGCCCAAATAGCCGTACTCATGGATATCCTAATCCAACACGGACAACACTTCCGAGAATTTGAAATTGGAAAAGATAAAGTTGCATAGTTATTTAATGCTCTGCTCCCATCTTCCTCTATTATTTATATTTCTCCTTAGAGATAGCCCCAGTGCATCCTTATTTGAATGACAATAAGGCAGCAAAAAAGGACACTTTGCACAGGGTTAGTGCCATTTTGTCTCAAGAATGGTTCTTCCTTATTTCAATGACACTACTCAGGCAGCAAAACAGAACACTTTGCACAGGGTTAGTGGTGTTTTGCCTCAATAATGGATCTTCCTTATTTCAATGACATTGCTCAGGAATTATTGAGAATTAGGAGCAGGGAAATATACAGAAGATCCATTATTGAGGCAAAACACCACTAACCCTGTTCAAATATGAGTTAGGGTTTCTCTGATGAACTGTGATTGAATCTCTGGTTAATATCTGATTCATTAAATTCAAAATGATGTCATTCTGCAGTGGAGATAGAGTGGGATGTTAGCTTGAAGAATATTTTAACGAATACTTTCATTCAGCATCGGTTAGGAAAATGAAAATTGTTTCATAATTGAAACCCATTTTCAAATTCGATACTCTAATTCATTAGAGATACCCTAGCCAAAGAAAATGACCTGTAAATGAGTCCTTGAATATCAATGTTACTGGACTCCGGAGACCTTGAAATGAAGAAAACAAGACTTAAATGAACCCTTTGCTATCTTGCTTTTGTTTTCCTCATATTTTTTTCTCTATCTTTAACAAAAACATTTTGCTCTACTATTGGTATCCGAATAAGGCTGTTTTGTATTTCAGTCAAGAATTTTGTTGAACCCATGAAACTATGGGTTGAGCATCTTTCATGGAACGAATAAAACTTAGTGAGCCAAGGTTTCTAATCCTCTATAATCTTATAGCTTTGACTGTGTTTTGCAATTTTATTACTTTATATATTAATATTATGCAAGTGATATGCTTAATGCTTCTAAGCTCTGGCACATAAGCTTTGGTTGTCAATGTTTAACATGTATCTAGAATTTCCGTATGCTTCTTAGCACAAGCTTCAAATTTCACATTTTTGATGTTTTCTATCAGCCTATTGATTTCAGAGGACTTTGTTTTATTTATGGACAGGAACTACAACAATGCATATTATGCAAAAGTAGGTGGTCTTTCCACCAGGGATATTAATCATCTTGAAATTGAGTTCTTGTTCATGTTAGACTTTCTTCTGAGATGAATGAGCGTTGCTCACAAGATGATTCTCGAAAACAAGAGTTGTCTATAAGTTGCAGTTACAGGGGATCCTAGAAAAATTTTGTAGCAGCTGTAAAAGCACGTGGAAAAGAGCAATGAAACTCAAGCACATGTCATTAATATCATCAGTATTGTACCATATTATAATTTCATGCAATCTTTTTTGCACAAAGTCATTTTGATCTTTAGACTGGTAATATATTCTGGAAGAGACAGCACAAGGCAGGGTTGTGTTCTGAGATATTAGCACCTAACCCTTCTTTACAGAATGGTGACTGCAAACCTTGTGCTCCCTTGTTACATATGTGGCTATATCTGCATCGTGGTTTGCAAGATGACAAGCAACTCTGGAATGATTACAACGCTGTCTAATGTCTATGTAATTTTGGAAGTTTTTTTCATCGTATTTATAGTTTAAGAAGCTTTCAGCATATAGAAACCTGATTTATTTTTTATCCAAAACTCTAATTTTTACAAAACAATACAAATCCAGTTATAGTCATAGTCTTTTCTACAATGTAATCCTGTTACATAAATTATCAGGTTACCATTTTAAAATGAGCGCATTATCTTAAACTTCTTTCTCAGATGCTGGAATTAGAATAAATCTATGATGTCTCTGATACCGTATACTTCTTACTACTAAATATGATGTCTCACCTACTCTGTAAAATCACATACAACATAAACATTTTCACAGTAACAAGAGGAACTTGTGTAAAAAGAAACATTAAATTACCTAAACAAGAAGGAGAGGATAGGAAAAAATGTCTTTGGAAGCAAAATCAAGCTGGGGAAGAAGCTGAGTGAGGTGTTGAGAGGGTGCAAAATCTCCAAAATCATTAAGGGTGGAATCTGTTACAGCCCCAGCTTCATTGAGTTTGCTCAATTTAGAAAGGCACTTGTTCCAGTTGTCAATGCTAATGGAACTCCAAAACGAAATGGAGCGCTGAATGAAAAACCCAAACCAAACGGTGTTCTTCGTGAAAATGGAAGATTAAAGGTCACACCTGAAAAGCGAACAGTAGAGAATCAGGAGCAGGGAAATATACAGAAGATAAGGGAATTGGAAACAGAGGTGGAATATCTCAAAAAGAATTTTGAATCCAAAGAAAATTGTCTACAGAATTTGATGTTAGAACGCCAACCTGATAACACTGCTATGCGTTGCTGCCGACTAAGCTCTGCTTTGCTGTGGAGCTGCAGATCAGAGAAGAATCCGATGCCGCAAATGGAAGACGCCATTATTTGTGAATACGTTTGTAGTGGAGTTAGTGGTGCAGGAAAGACAATTAATTAACCCTCATCCTCTCTGAACTGCCATGGCCGATTGCAAGGGAGTCTGCCGGATTGTGTCAGGCAACAGTTCAAAATGTGAGGGAACAAGTGTCAGCTGCAAGATCTTTACCGGAAAATGAATTGGATGGCCGACAAATACTCTAACCGCTTATCGAAACCTCAGTCCATGTTCATACTGGAAGAACCCGCAAGCACGCCGCGAAAAAAGGAGTCAAAACGCGGTGAGCTTAAGAGATCCGAGGATTGAAATAACCTATCACCGGCGCCTCTGCAAAATTTTAATGCGCGACTAAAATTTGGGGAAATAGGTGTAGGGAACAGGTGTCACACACAGGTTAAAACTCTCAAGGAACAAGTGTCAGCTGCACATTGAATATGTTGACGATGAAAAACGTGATCTCTTTCAAAAGAGAAGGCCTATCGGCCTAAAAATTAATTTATTTTCATTTAACCAGAAATAATTTGATAATAGCTATTATATTAAAAGAAATTGTGTTTTTTTTTAATAGAAGGTGTTCAAGATCTCAAACTTGCATTTATCTTTTGTTATTTTTTTTTCAAAGATATTGGCTCACACGTTTCATATTTAGACTTCGTATTATATATTGAGTAGCTTTTTATAGAAAGCATTCCAAATGCACCAATTTAAATTTATCATAATGTTTTTTTTGTTGTTTTTCTTTTTTTTAATATGGGTTTACAGGTTGTATGTGTGTATATATATATATATATTTTCTACTTAAATTTGTATGCTTTTTTGGGAGACTGTCTAGATAGAATGACTTGATTAGTTTTAGCAATTTTATAATTTTTTTGGTTTGATTATTTTTTGTTGTTTTTTTTCCAATCTATAGCATGTAATTTTTATTAACGTAATGAAAATTACAACTTTTTAAGGAGAAAATTAAAAGAGATTGAATTAAAGATTAATTTAGATGCATAATTTATATAAGCAAATTGAAATTAGTGGACTTAGTTGGGTATGGTTGGAATAGAGTACAATTGTCTACAAAATTTTGACTTCGAAAATTTTGAGCATAATAATATAATGTTTATATTATTCCATTTGTATAGTGGCTAATACTAATCTAACGAAACCAATATTTACAATTCATTAAAATATTACATTAAACTATAATGAATTATTAGTTTGTCTTGATTTCTAAGTCTTTTGATCAACCATAAGGACAGAGGATATAAATTAAACCATGAGGAATTATTAGTTCGCTTTGATTTCTAAGTCTTTTGATCCACCATAAAGACATAGGATATAAATGTTTTTCTTATGCCACCAAAGTTCACATTGATTTATCATTTACCCCAACTTATATATTTCTTCTTGAGGATAGAGTTAAAATAAGTGATAAATCTACTTGGAATCTAATATAGACTTGCATCTAAAGAAAGAGATTTTGAATACAAAAGATGAATTATATTCAATGAATCATAGGGAAAAATAGCTATGGTATCCTTATAAATTATTAATTTCAAGTGATTCTCTAATTATAAAAATGTCAGGGTCATTCCTATTTTTCAGAGAAGTGATATTAGTTCTTAATATTGTTGTGAGGGTCGTTTCTATTTCCTATATGATATGACGTTAATTCCAACGAAATCTCTCATTACGTAAAATAAATCCCAAGATAAATTATCAACTTCCTGAAAGAGAGCTCAAGGAGGAATCCACTATATCTCAGTCCTCAATAAAATTGATGAATTTTGAAGCTATGTGATGTGGTATGTGGAAATATTTCGTTATCATTTCATGTGGTTGCCTACTATTAGCATTGTCATCGAGTTGAAGTGCAGAATAAGTTCCTATTTTTGATATTTTGACCTTAGGGTTTTGAAAAATTTATATTTTTGTGAAAACTAGGTTACTCCACGATAGCCTTAAATTTCCAATATAATTTATTTATTTATTATTATTTTTTTTTAACTGAAATGGTTATGAATTTTTATTTATAGGGGAAATCAGGTTGGGCTGAGGCCTAAGCAACCTTCAATACAAGACTATTGACATTTTCTATTACAGCTGAATTTCTTTACACGGTATGCATATTTGTGCAGGTGCTCCATCGTTTATGCTGAGGTCTCCCTTAATCAGAAGGAAACATTTGTTGGCATAAATGCCAGCTTCTTTGTTTGAATCTCTAAGAATGTGGAAACATTTAAAGGAGGTAAATTCATGTAGAATGTATCTCAGCCTTTGTAGGTTCTTGTTTAGGGCAACATCATTAAATTGACCTTTCGAATATATCTTTTTGATCAGGATTTCAGAATCTCCAAATACTTGCAGCTCCTTGAATCCTCTTTCTTTGGAAATTTGGTAGGCTTTTATCAAGCTTAGTATTTCTGCTTGATTATTACTTTGTTGTCCTAATCCCCAGCTGAAAGTTTCTATTGAGGTTCCATCTGGGGAATATATAAGGCCTCCAGCACCTGCAGTCCCATCGTTTCCCTTGGAGGTGCCATCAAATAAGACCATTGTTATTCCTTGCTTCCTCCACCAGCTCTGAAAGATTTCATCCTTGTCTCTTAACCTCCACTCAAGATTGAGTTGGAGTTTTACAGTACTTTGATTCCTATGTCGAAAGACAACGGTCCCAAACCATCTCTTTTCCTCAGGGTATAACGAAGTTTCAAGTTTGAGGACTTGGGTGCTCAATGTTTCGAGAAGAAGGCCTTTTGCTTTAGCAGCTACAATGTTGGGGTTCCAAGCTATATTGTTGAAAATCTGTTCATTCCTAGCGAGCCATAATTTCCAGCATACAAACTTGGGGATGCTGATCCAGACCTGAGCCCAAAGGGATTTGTTGATGAGCATCAAAAGATATTGTTCCTTCCATGTATAGAAGAGGTCAACTGCTGAGATTTTGGAGGGGGCACCAACGTTGAGGCCATGAAGGGTGAGAGTCCAAACTTTATTGGTGAAAGAATAATCCACAAACAGATGGTCAATGGTTTCCAAGGCTTGTTTGCAAAGTGCACATCTATGCGGACCATCAATGCTTCTTTTCAATAAATTCTCATCTGTTAGAATTTTTTTGTGCATTAATGTCCAAAAAAATAATTTTATTTTGGGAAGTGCCATTGAATCCCATACCTGAGCCCAAAATCTTGCTGGAAATGGCCTATCTCATTGTGGTTGCAGAAGTGCATATCCCTTGGCGGAGGAATATATGCCAGAGGATCCCCAACCCCAAGTGTCCTCAACAGACTTGTGCATCGAGGCAACATCATAGAGCTCTTCTTTGAGCATTTCTACGTGATGTAGAAGATGGTTTGGAATGTTACTGACTTTCCAGGCTATCCAATTTCCAGCCTCATCCCAATCAAAGATATCAAAGATATTTTTAATACCTCTCTTCTTCAAAAATTTGCGAATTTCAGCAAGGCTAGCATTGGATGCAAGTGGTGCATGGCCCATAATCCTATGTGTCCATAATTTTACTCGTTTCCCATTCCCTGGAATTCGATACAAATGTTGTGTGAAGAACTGAATTCCTTTTTTGCAGAGACTCCATAACTGTGTGCTTTTCCTTCTGTTTGCGTCTTGAATATTCCTTAACGTTGCTGCTGGGATGTATTTATACCTAAGCGTGCGGCTTGATGGGTGATCGGGGTCGATGTGCATCTGCCACAGGATCTTGCAGCCCAGAGACATGTTTTCATGGTCTGAATCTTTGATTTGAAGACCACCATCATGCAGAGATATTTTGGCTATGTCCCATTTGACCAGATGCATTTTACGCTGGTTCCCTTTGCCACCATGCCACAAGAAGTCACACATGATTTTATTGATTTGCCTAGAAATCAATTTTGGAGCCATAAGGAAGGAGGCTTGATAAATCAAGAGATATGAGAGTACCAATTTGATCAAGGTTAGCTTACCTCCATGCGTAAGCCACTGCCCTCCCCATGCTTTGATTTTGGATTTAATTTTGATTAACACTCCTTCCCACAGAGAAGACGTGTTTATGCCTAATGTTAAAGGCAACCCAATGTATTTAATCTTGTCCCATATGGAATAACCATTGAACCCCAAGATGCAAGCTACTTTCTGTATCTCATTCTCTTCAACATTCCAGCTGTAGACAACACTTTTTCTATCATTTATCATTGCACCAGATACTCTACAGTAAGCTTGGAGGGTAGCTTTGAACGCATAAGCTATTATGCAGGAAGATCCTCCCAACATGAGGGAATCATCAGCAAAAAGAGCATGATTTATTAGATCTAATTCCTTCATTATTCTCAAACCTGGAGCAACTCCAGCTGCCTTGTCCAACTCCAATTTCTTGCTAAGTGTATCTTCCAAGAGAATATATAGAAAGGGAGAGAGGGGGCATCCTTGCCTCAGCCCCCTCATATCTTGGAAGTAGCTAGATGGCCTCCTGTTTACCAAGGGGGCTATCCAAGACCTGCTGGTGCATGCTTTTATCAAATTTACAAACTCTTGTGAAAATCCGAAGGAAAGAAGGACTTTATATAGGAAGGACAAGTTTACTCTGTTGAAGGCATTAGCAATATCCAACTTGACCAGCATCCTTTCTCTTTTCTAAGTTTGCTGGAGTGCATGGTTTCCTGTACTTGAATTACATTATCCAGTATGTGTCTTCCTTTGATGAAGCCTCCTTGCGGGATGGAGATGAGGCTGCCAAGTAGAGGCTTAATTCTATTGGCAAGGAGTTTTGCAATAATATTGTATGATGTGTTGCAGAGAGAGATGGGCCTGAAACTATCAAAGGAGCCATGATTTGTTTCTTTTGGAATTAATGATAGAAAAGTTGAATTGGTGTTGCCCCCATTTTTGCTTTTTGTAGGAATCCTTTAATCATTCTAACCAGATCTGATTTAATTATATCCCAGAATATCGAATAAAAATGAATTGTGAACCCATCTGGCCCGGGAGCTTTATCTGGTTCCATGGACCAGATGACTTTTTTGATGTCTTCCTCATTGATTTTCTTCAATAGGATTGTTTTGTCATCCTTAGTGACCAAGGATGGAATATTGTTGAGATATTATCTTTGTCTTCTTCACTACCCTCATTCCCTTTGCTGTATAGATTTTGAAAATGTGAGACAGCAACAACTTTAATTTGATCTATGCCTTTGCAGAGCATCCCTTCAGAGGTTGTGATCTCCAAAATGTGATTCCAGGAAAGACGAGCTCTAAATTGTCGATGAAAATAAATTTCCAATATATTTTTTAATATATATAGTATTTGCATGTAATAGGATTTTTAGGTTTGAGTCTTACCAATGTTTGCACAAGAAATAAACCTTCTTTCAATTAAGTTTCTCTATGGATTTTTGGAGGTATTGTACTTGTGTAAATTGCAACAAAATGCTATGCAACAATTTGAACTCACGGTGAGAAAGCGGATTGGCCCACACTCTAATCCCTCTGACTCGAGTATTGATAAAGCTTAAAAATTGAAATGAAATAGGTCAAGAGTGAAGCCATGAGATAGAAAGAGACACTAGTAGAAAGAAAACAAGTCAACCATGAGTTGCAAAGGAAGGAGGAATGAAGAGATGTGAAAACAGGGCACAAATAAAAAAACACACCCTAAATATTGAAAAGAAATAACAAATACTTGCATAAGAAATCCTCATATCAGATAACAAAATTAATATTTCAATTTTTTAAATCAGTTAATATTAAAAAAAAATCATATCCATTAAACATCACTAACTCAAATATTACTTTTACATAATTTTAGTCATACATAAGCATTGTCTACGTCACCACTGTCATTAACCAAAAAAAAATACATAAATACAGTAAGCAATTGTAATATTCCTAATTAGCGACAACTAATTGGAATATTTGACTTTGTATAGTTTTTCCGTCTATGGTTTGTAAGTAAATAAAAAGTGAGTAAAGAGGGTCTAACTCACTTTAGTAGAATAAGACATCTTCCTAGTAGCACAACGTTGTGACTCAAGGGGGGTCAAGGGGGCCAAACACCACGTAGAGGAGGGGGGCCTACGTGCACTCTAGAAGCTTCTGCGCAGATAAGGATGAGGATGTGGAGGAGAGAGAGGCTATGACGGGTTTTGGAGGGAAACCAATGTTATAAAAGATGGAGTAGCCTCCTCATTTGGATCATTCTTGAGTTGATGATTTTTGAGTGAGACATTTGTCTTCTTGAGCACGCTTGCTATTTAGCCCATCTACAGCATTATTTAGTGCATTGAGTGTCTCCAGTCGAAGATCTCGCCCTTAGCCTCGGGGGACTTCGAGTGCCTGCTCGGGCAAGGTTAGTTTTTCAGCATTTTGTGTGTCGTTTCATTGTTTGGGTTTGTTGCGGAGCTGGAGCTTAGAGAGACTGCGTAGTCACTGGGAGAGAGGATGCAGTCCACTGTGGAGGAGCTTCAGATTGGGGTTTCTGCGGGAGATTTAGCCGATATTTTGAGCAGAGGGCCAGCCTTTTCCCGTCGGAGGATTTTGGCAGATTTTGTGGCAGTATTTCAGCTGTTTCTATCTAGCCACTGCGCAGTGCCTTGGAGGCCAGCGTAATTCACTAGGGAGGCAGTTTCTGGTGATTTCTAGGGTTGGCCATTCTTGGAATGGTTTGTGGATCTTGTCCGGGTTGTTGAGGAGAGGAGGTTTGTTGATTTTCAGCTCATTCCGGCAAGGGGATCAGCCCCTAGTCTTCAGTCCATTCCAGCAGTAGCAGCTACACGGCAGTTCCCAACAGCTAGGACGCAGTTCCTAGAGCAGCCATTTCCGGTATTCTCTGAGAGTGTTTTCTCACTTTCCTTGCGCAAGATTAGCCTATTGTACTCCATTAAATTTCTCAGATTAATAAAATGGCTCAACATTTCTTCTCTATTTTTTATGGATGAGTTGTCGTAGTTGCCGTAGTTGTCGTATTCTCTTTCTATTGTATGTCTATTATTGCTCTATACCACTTGATGCATTTATCTCTCGCTCTTAGACAGAGTCTGGTAAGGACCAGGTAGCCTCCGGATCTCGTCCTCTTTTTAGAGGCGAAATATCTGGTAAATTCCCTCCCAGTCAATCTCTGGTTGGAGTTTGTCGTGTTTTAGAGATATCCCCGAAACGAGATATTACAGTGGTATCAGAGCATAGTTCTGGCTCAACCTGTGGTCTATGAAATCAGGAAAGAGACCTTACAGAGGCAGAAAGTATAGAGACCGTGAGCGTAGGTTGGAGACCACCTACGAAGAGGGAGACTGTGCCCAGGTGACGGACACAGAGCAGGTGGAGCTTGTGGTAGATTTGAGGCAGAAAGAGCCAATGGCAGATGATACAGAGGCCAAACAGTTTGGAGAGGCACTCCTCAAGTCTGTGCAGGATTTATCTAGACAGATTGAGGTGATGGGGCAGAGGTTCACAGCTGTGGAGGCTAGGCAGCATGAGACTCCACGTGTTTTCCAGGTCATAGAGGGATCAGGTACATCCCATCACTTGTCGGAGCAAGGTACTGCTTAGCGTGATATTCCTCAGCCGACGACTTCTTGTGCACCTACCCGTTCTACTATGCCCACTTTCTTGGGAGCAGATACAGGGGCAGGAGCCCAGTAGGAGGTAGAGCCTGGACACTTAGATGAGTATTTTGCAGAGTATCAGTCCTACGGGCAGGAGTTCAGGGATGCTCTCACATTCAGAGATTTTGTGCAGCTCCAGCGGGACAGTAGACCCCGCGACCATCATAGAGGGCACCGCCATTACCATGATGGAGATTCCCACCGAGCCTCTAGTAGATTTCATCTGCCTACGTTTGATGGATCGTCAAACAGTTCGACAAAGTCTTGGGTGGAGAAGCTGGACATATATTTCCAGCTTAACCAGATTTCGGAGACAGAGGCCATCAAGGTGGCAACATTACATTTGGATGGTGAGGCCCAAGACTGGTGGTTCCATGGGATGGTGACACTCGGGCATTCCACAGTGACGACATATTCCGATTTTACCAGGAGATTGATAGAGTGTTTTGACCGGAGGGATCCAGAGCAGCATTTTGTTGAGCTGACGAAGCTCAAATAGACAGGGAGCCCTGAGACATACATTGCATATTTCTTGAGGGTTTTGGTGATGGTGCCAGATCTATCCGCAACACGGATGATCTATATGTTTGTGGAGGGATTGACAGAGCCACTTCGAGGTCTAGTCAAATCCACTAGACCAGCTACACTCCAGGATGCTATCAACAGGACCAGGGATTTGCAGGATGCATTGCCTAGGACACAGACACCTTACCCCCAGAGACAGGGTTCCTAGCCCAAGGAGAAGGATTTGAGGGTTCCACCTCCCAAGGGGAATCCAAGACGGGCACAGGTAGATGATGAGGCCAGGAGGGAGTTGAGGAAGAAGCGGCTGTGCTTCACTTGTCAGGAGTCGTGGGCGCCAGGGCATAGGTGTGCTGCTAGCAAAGCACACTTCATTGAGGTCTTCTCCGATGATAGCGGGGAAGAGGATGAGGAGGATGATGAGGAGGCAGGAGATAGTTAGATGGCCCAGGATCAGTTGCCGCCTCCACCTCCAGGGACAGGAGGTGCAGCTTTTTCACCCACTGGAGGGGCCCTTGCAGCTTTGCGAGGAGTTCCTAAGTATTTGACGTTGCGCGTACGTGGGATAGTACGTGGCCAGCGAGTATCAGTCTTGGTTGATAGTGGGGCAACCCACAACTTCATTGATGCACAGATGGTCGAGCGGAGGGGAATACCGACCGAGAGTTTTGACGGGTTTTCAGTCTTGGTCCCAGGAGCCCAGACAATGCAGTGTGCCTAGTATGTTCCAGAGTTAGCAGTGACGATGGGTACTTACACCGTGATTGATCATTTTTTCATGGTCAACATACCAGATACCAATGTGGTACTGGGTGTTCAGTGGCTGATTACGTTGGGGAAGGTCACCACGGATTGGGAGGCCTTAGAGATGGAGTGGGATGACAACAAGACCGGGAAGCATGGGAAGATCCACGGGATGCATACTTACCCACCTCCGACAGTCTCGGCACACTGAATGGAGGCAGACTTCCGGAAGGGAAACATAGAGTGGGCAGTTGAGTTGCAGGCATCATAGGCAGAGACCACTGGTCGAGCAGTTCATCCAGAGATACAGGCTATCCTTGACAGGCATGAGGTAGTGTTTGGGGCTATACCACCAGGTCAGCCACCAGATAGAGGGTTTGAGCATACCATCGAGCTGGAGCAGGGTATCCAGGCGGTGATCACTACACCCTATAGGCATCCCAAAGCCTATCGAGATGAGATTGAGCGAGCCATCCAGGAGTTGTTGGCTCTTGGACACATCAGACCGAGCACGAGTATATTTGCTTCTTCTGTAGTGCTGGTGAAGAAGAAGGACGACACTTTGAGGATGTGCATTGACTACAGGGCCCTGAACAATAAGACTCTGAAGAATAGGTACCCTATACCCAGGATCAATGAGCTGATGGATGAGTTGAGAGGAGCTAAGTTCTTCTCAAAGATTTATTTGAGATCAGGGTACCATCAGATTCACGTGAGGGAACAGGACATTCCCAAGACCTCCTTCAGGTGTCATTATGGGCACTTTGAGTTTTTGGTTATGCCTTTTGGGCTGACCAATGCACCAGCCACCTTTCAGTCTTGCATGAACCATATCTTCCGTAGTCATCTGAGGAAGTTTGTATTGGTTTTCTTTGATGACATACTCATATATAGCAGGACATGGGAGGAGCATCTCAAGCATATAGAGACAGTGCTACGCATCTTGGAAGAGCAACAGTTCTATGCTAAGCTCTCCAAGTGTGAGTTTGGGATGACAGAGGTGTTGTATTTGGGTCACATCATTGGAGTGGACGGAGTGAGGGTCCACGAGGAGAATATTAGAGCCATCAGATATTGGCCGGAGCCGAAGAATGTGACGGAACTTCGAGGATTCATTGGGATATGTGCCTATTACAAGAAGTTAGTCAAAGGGTTCTCATAGCTTTCTGCACCCCTTACAGATTTGACGAAGAAAGGGGCATTCGGTTGGACAGATACAACGTAGCAAGCCTTTGATAGGCTCAAGGAGGTGATGATTAGCTGCCCAGTGCTTGTGTTTCCAGATTTTACGTAGCCATTTGTCTTGGAGTGTGATGCGTCGGGAGAGGGGATCGGCGCAGTATTGATGTAGGGGGGACACCATATAGCTTTTGAGAGCCGGAAGCTCCTTCCGCATGAGAGGTTGTATCCCATATATGACAAGGAGATGTTGGCCATCATGCATGCATTGGCCAAATTCTGGCAGTATCTGGTAGGGAACAGATTCAGGGTGAGAACTGACCACAACATCATCAGGTTCTTTTTGGAGCAGAAGCAGCTACAGGAGAGGCAGAAGAAGTGGATCAGTAAGATCCAAGCATATGAATTTGACATTGAGTATGTCAAGGGTAAGAATAACGTGGTAGCAGATGCCCTTTCACGTAGACCAGCCACGTTATCTCTTATGAGCTTGGATGCAGATTGGAGGGCTCGACTCTTAGTTGAGTACTCCAAGGACAGATTTGCATGTGAGGTGCTGGATGGATAGGTGGCGGATGACCGGTACAGGGTGGTCGATGAGATCATCTATTATAGGGACACGATATTCTTGACTGAGGGATCTCAGCTTAAGAAGAAGATACTCCAGGCATCACATGATTCTCCATTGGCAAGCCATCAAGGGTTTACCAAAACCTACAGGGCCATTAGAGAGAGGTTCTCATGGAGGGGCCTCAAGGAGGACGTACTCTAGCACATCACGGAGTGTGATGTTTGTCAGAGGAACAAGGGTGAGATGAGCCATCCCGCAGGACTGTTGCAGCCTCTTCCCATTCCGAAGGGAAAATAGGAGAGCATATCGATGGACTTCATCACATGGTTGCCCATGGTGCAGGGCAGGGATTGTATCTTTGTCGTCGTTGATCGACTGACAAAGTATGCACACTTTTTCGCCATATCCGTGCATTACACAGCAGCATAGGTGGACGAGCTGTTCTTTCGGGAGGTTTTCAGGTTGCATGGTCTTCCTAAGACCATCATCAGTGACAGGGACAACCACTTCATGGGCAGATTTTGGCAGGAGCTTTTCCGGCTAGTGGGGACGGAGTTGACACCGAGTACCAGTTACCACCCATAGATGGATGGACAGACGGAGATAGTTAACAAGTGGATGGAGGGATACTTGCGTAACTATGTCAGTGGGCAGCAGCGAGCATGGTTGAGATGGTTGCATTTGGGGGAGTACTGCTACAACTCGACACATCACATGTCGATTGGTATGTCACCGTTTTATGCTTTGTATGGGTACCATCCTTTATCATTTGCTGATGTGATGTTCGGTGCGAGTAAGGCTCCTAGAGCCAAGATGTGGATCCAAGAGAGTCAGGATATCCTCCGAGCTCTCAAGGACAATATGGCTATAGCCCAGAACTAGCAGAAGCTGTATGCCGACAAAGGTCGGGTGGAGCGACAGTTTGAAGTAGGGGACTTGGTCTACCTACGCTTACAACCATACCTACAGTCATCGCTGAAGCAGAAGGGAGCTGAGAAGCTCAAGCCTCGTTTCTACGGGCCATACAGGGTGATACACAGGATTGGGCAAGTTGCATATGAGTTGGAGCTGCCCCGAGGCAGCAAGATCCACAACATTTTCCATGTATCATGCCTGAAGAAGGCGTTGGGACAACAAGTGACAGTGACGGAGGAGCTACCGCCGACAGATGATGAGGGGCGCTTGGTGTTGCAGCCGGAGGCCATTATTGATACCAGGGAGAGGCGGTTACGGAGTAGGACGGTCCGGGAATTCTTGGTGCGATGGAAGAATTTGCCGGATGAGGATGCCACTTGGGAGAGCGAGAACATTCTTCAGCATCCATCACTTCAGTTTCTTGAGGGCAAGTAACATTTTGCCACTGGGGGGGGACTGTAATATTCCTAATTAGCGACAGCTAATTGGAATATTTGACTTTGTATAGTTTTGTCGTCTATGGTTTGTAAGTAAATAAAAAGTGAGTAAAGAGGGTCTAACTCACTTTAGTAGAATAAGACATCCGCCTAGTAGCACAATGTTGTGACTCAAGGGGGGTCAAGGGGGCCAAACACCACATAGAGGAGGGGGGCCTACGTGCACTCTAGAAGCTTCTGCGCAGATAAGGATGAGGATGTGGAGGAGAGAGAGGCTATGACGGGTTTTGGAGGGAAACCAATGTTATAAAATATGGAGGAGAATCCTCATTTGGATCATTCTTGAGTTGATGATTTTTGAGTGAGACATTTGTCTTCTTGAGCACGCTGGCTATTTAGCTCGTCTGCAGCACTGTTTAGTGCATTGAGTGTCTCCAGTCGGAGATCTCGCCCTTATCCCTGGGGGACTTCGAGTGTCTGCTCGGGAAAGGTTATTTTTTCAGCATTTTGTGTGTCGTTTCATTGTTTGGGTTTGTTGCGGAGTTGGAGCTTAGAGAGACTGCGCAGTCACTGGGAGAGAGGACGCAGTCCACTGTGGAGGAGCTTCGGATTGGGGTTTCTGTGGGAGATTTAGTCGAGATTTTGAGCAGAGGGCCAGCCTTTTCTCGTTGGAGGATTTTGGCAGATTTTGTGGCAGTATTTCAGCTGTTTCTATCTAGCCACTGCGCAGTGCCTTGGAGGCCAGCGTAATTCACTAGGGAGGCAATTTCTGGTGATTTCTAGGGTTGGCCATTCTTGGAATGGTTTGTGGATCTTTTCCGGGTTGTTAAGGAGATAAGGTTTGCCGATTTTCAGCTCATTCCGGCAAGGGGATCAGCCCCTAGTCTTTAGTCCATTCCAGCAGTAGCAGCTACACGGCAGTTTCCAGCAGCTAGGACGCAGTTCCTAGAGCAGCCATTTCCGGTATTCTCTGAGAGTGTTTTCTCACTTGCCTTGCACAAGATTAGCCTATTGTACTCCATTACATTTCTCAGATTAATAAAATGGCTCAGCATTTCTTCTCTATGTTTTCTGGATGAGTTGCCGCAGTTGCCGTATTCTCTTTCTATTGTATGTCTATTATTGTTCTATACCACTTGGTGCGTTTATCTCTCGCTCTTAGACAGAGTCTGGAAAGGGCCAGGTAGCCTCCGGATCTCGTCCTCTTTTTAGAGGCGAAATATCTGGTAAATGCCCTCCCAGTCAATCTCTA
Source organism: Pinus albicaulis (assembly GCA_034641835.2). Lineage (NCBI taxonomy): Eukaryota > Viridiplantae > Streptophyta > Pinopsida > Pinales > Pinaceae > Pinus > Pinus albicaulis. The sequence goes on from CM076581.1 coordinate 491,500,578, forward strand.
GTTGGAGTTTGTCGTGTTTTAAAGATATCCCCGAAACGGGATATTACAACAATCTAAATTTAATTGCAAAAAAAAACGCATGAATACACTAAGCAATCTAAATTTAATATAAAAATTATTATTTCAAAACAAAGTATAATTATTGTTTTAAAAATCTAATCTTAAAAACCTTATAATTATAATTTATATTAATTTTAATCACATTACAAATAATGAAATTAAAATTCCTAAAAATATTTTTAATATTTCTAATAAAACTCATTTAATTATAGTTACAATATAACATACACAAATAACATATACAATTAATACTAGAAATTGCCCCAAAAGGTGCAAAAATAGGCCGATAGGATTATTAAATTGAAAAAGTACAGAATTATTAAAATGGAAAAGTTGTACTTTGATTTCTATAAACAAATAAATAATAATTGATATATTATATTTATATATTTAAATATTAAAAGATATATGGAGATGTACTAAGTAATGTGCATTATAATATTGTATTAGTAAAGCTAATATATTTTTAACATTAGCCAATGGTGAATAGTGTTTGTTAAAAGTCAACAGTTGAAAAAATTACACTAATCACCAGCAACGAGTTAATCAAATACAAACTTACAATGCAATTTCCATCAATGCAATTTCCATCCCACTAGGTTTTTCGTCTGAAAGGATTTCCAATCTCGCGTCAAATGTGTGTAAGTTTTTATTTAATTGTTCTCTATTTTCTACATACTTTTACTTCACATGCATATGCTATTAACAATAATCTACAAATCTATAAATTTAAATAAAAATAAAATTGTTATAGTGTAGACTTTGGATTTTTAAATATAATTCTATTAAATATGTTGTGACGAACTATCTAGTGGAATATCCACCACAATTTATGGATCAACGTACTAAAATGATTTAACAGTGAGGATAATGAACATTGATGCAACTTGAAGTTCTGTGATTTCTATTGTACCCATTGGATGTTCCTTGAAGTTGTGCAATTTTTATTGCACCCATTGTACTATTACCATAATATGTGATGTTTTCCATGAACATTGGAAATCAACAATCACAAATGGTACATTTTTCTTTCATTTGAAAGTGTACACAACTCACATCTTTCAAAATCCCAACTCTTAAAGTTGGTTAAACCTAAAAAGAGGTTCATAACATAGATGTTACATTAAACAGTGTGGAAGAGCATTTTTAAGATTTTTCAAGGTTAGAGGTATTCAATCTTGTTTGGTGCTTTACTACTAAATGTTAAACTTGCAAACAAAAATATAACATAGAAGTTACATCAACAATGTGGAAAAATGGTTTGGAGATTCTTCAAATCTATTAGTTTTGAGTTTCATTTTTGGTGTATGACTAGCTAACAATCTTCCTATAATTTTTGTTTCTTTGTAAAATCCTCCTTCAAAAACTCAACATTATTATCATTTTTTTATAAACTCTTCCTAGATTTTGAATTTGATTATTGTTTCTTTGTAAATAATAATTATACCTTTTTGAATTTGAACTTTTAACCTTTTACAAGAAGGTATGCATTCTTAACTATTAAAACAACTCAATATGTATTTAAAATATGTGTAGTCTAGATAATCCTTGACGCACTCAATTTTTGTAAATTAAAATATCATCTCATATATTAGTTAGATTACTTTAAAATATGACATAATATGTGATTGTAATGACATTCGAGAATGTTTTTGTTAAACAACTCTAATATAGTTACTTATTATAAACTTAAGAAAAAAATACACAAAAAATTTTTATGACGTCTCAATTACTATATTAAAATCCTATCGGTCTCTCTTTGCACTTTTTGAAGCAACTACTAGTAAGAATAAACCTTTTGTAAGTCAATAATGGAATGGAAACACAATAAAGTGCATCCCAAATTGGAGCATATTCATAATATTCGTATTTTTTGAAAAATAAAGTCGATACGATAGGGTACAACAAAATAGATTAACCATTTTCAATGTGTCTTATATAGTAATGCATAGACAGGTTTAAAGATGCATGGACTAGAGCATGTTTCAAATTTATTTAAACTAATATTTTACCAAGGGATAATAATAATGGTTGGTGGTGCATGGATTAAATGATAAAATCAGCTATTGATCAAATAGCTCTCCAGGTGAGAACCTGGAGAGTGTATACACACATACACACAATCTATATTCTATATATTATGAATGAAAGAATTACACACATATTTATACAAGCAAAGGTCTCAAGATAGGAATTCTATCTTAGACGTACAGTAGTGTGGTTGAGAGATTCTCTCAACCACACACTAAACTAGGAGAAACTATATTCTAGCTAATTCCTATTATGTAGGAACAAACTCCTAAAATGGAGAATTACAACCATAGACAAGTAGGAATTAAATATTTCCAACACCCCCCCTTAATGACTACTTGTCATGATAGTGATTCACAAAGTCTAGTTGTGGTCAAACATAACAAAGAATATGTCGACGTCCATATAAAAGAGCAACCATCCACCGGAATGCATGGGTACCAACCGCTGCAACCGCTAGTCCTGTAGGATGTCCTTCGCATACATGATTCTGTCAACCGTTTTCACTGCATATATGTACCTACAAATCCACCACCATCAGGCGAATTGCATGTGCAGAACCTCCAAAACACAATCTGCCTCTCTCGGACAGATCCGCAACTTCTCCGATCTGCTCCTCTCGCAAACCGTCAAACGAAGTTGAGGCTTCCCGCGGATCTTCCAATCTACCTCTCCCGGATAGGTCCGCAACTTCTCTGTCCTGCTTCTCCGCAAATCGTCAAACGAAGTTGAGGCTTCCCGCGGACCCCCATTAAGTTGAGTTGGCGTCTTCCTGAATAAAAATCGTGCGCTTCCGCGCCATTCCCGTGATTTGGCGCATTGGCACGAGTATGTACTGAACAGTCGCGCCAATTGTACTTCTCAGCACAACTGTCAGCTAAGAAAGCACACTAACCCCCTTCTTCTCAGAGATTTATGAATCATCTGAGGCCAGGTGTTACTGCAGTCCACCTGCTAAAATTGAGCACAAAGCTCTGCGAGCGCACAGCTCTCATGCACACGCGGCCACTCGTGTACGTACGGCCACAAAGGCACCTCAAGCCACAAAGGCAACCAGCCACAAAGGCTCTACAGATGGTTTCTGGATCACCACCAACCATCACTTTACAGTGACAAAAGATGGTTTCAGGCTGACCATAAACCATTACAAAGTGGTTTTAAGATCACCACGAACTTTCAAATGCCTTTACCAGGCTTACATTCCATACATCAACATTTGGAGTTTCTGGGTACATACAATGACCATTACAACAACTGGACTTGCTTATAACATGCTAGGGAGTCTATTCCACAAACCATACTAACTCAAACAAACATCTATTTTGCTGTCCACCATAAACGCTGTTGCTGCTCCTTTTCCTCATCTGTTCATTGTTCACATCTTGGGCATCTTTATCTGTTCAAATAACTTCTTGGAAATCCACGTTTCACCTGTCATTTGTTAGAGTAGCTAATTCTAACAAAATAACTTTACCTACATTGAGTTAGCTAGGCTCAATAAGGCTTAATAGTCTTTAAGCATGATTCCAAGAAACTAAATAAAAGCATAAACTCTTCAGATTTTAATTTCTCTATCTCTGCCCGAAGATAACTATTTCTCATGCCATAAAATTCACCAAAAATACAAAGAATATTCCACCTTCTGCAGGCCCACCGTAGGCTGGTCTTCCCCACCCAAAATCCACATCATGAAACCCAATTTTCGTGCAATCCGAAACCACATAGCACAACTAGAGCACGCAGCTACTGCAAAGTGCGCCTTGAAAGCATTTGTACAATAGGCAATGCATATGCTAGAGAACATACACATAGATCACGTTCTGTAGCACCTTGCTCGCAGAACGTGAATATTAGTGTGTGTCCTCTCTTCAATTTATTAATGCTGCAATCCAATAGACGAACAAAGTCTTTGTTGCATGCAACCAACCGAAGAACAACTTTTAAAATACGCCCGTCGCTAGTTTCTTTAGGTTCTTCTTCCCAGCACCACCTCAGATCAATTTGAGGGTGCCACAACTGCCAACGTCAAAGGACAGGTCGTGTGGGTTGTTGATCTATTGATCTTCACACAAAAAACAATGTTGACAAACACATGATAAAAAACTGAAGTGAAAGCGGTGGCTGAGCCCTTGAACTTCTCGTAGAGCCAAGAGACGAGGGATCGAGCCTCCTCCAACGTCAGTTGCTTCTGTTTTGTGCCCAAACATGTTATCCGGTCGGATCGCACCAAACGCTGCACCAAACACACTCCAATTTCACCAGTGGAGTGCTGGCCACGTCCTACCCGCCCTCTGCAGGTGCCTTCAAATCGGAGCTCACCGTCCTCCTCAGACTGCTTTATTGCCGTTGGTTGTCACACCTTTTTCAGCCTCTTCCAATGATTCAATACACCTTTACGGGTTCACAAATCGGCTTCGATGATTCCTTTACTTGGGCATACATGAAACAGAGGCTCTAAGGAGCATCTTCTTTTACACAACTACATTGGCTAGTCAAGACTTCTGCACTGTTAATTGAGTAGTAGCTTCTCACGCACGTCAGACCTTTTGATGTGAGGTTAACTAGCGCCTTCACTACTAAAAATTCCTCACATAAATTCTGGATGCGGTAGGCAACACGGTCGGCTCACGCAGCAGCCAACACCCCGGTCCACTGCTCCAATCCACGCAGATCTCCTCAGATCCACCACTTTGCTCAGCCTATCGTACGAATGCACCACCGTCACTGCCACACAGTCACTATGCCACTTCGGACACATACCTCACTTTCATCGGCGAGGTTTGGATCAACAATAGATCTGGTGAAGACACATTTCACACCAGTTTCTCCTACACGATGATGGACGTCTTCAGTGCTTCACTACAACCCTCTACTGCTACATTGTGTTCGCACACACTACAAAACCCGACCACTAGCGACCGACAATAGACGGTAACCAAAAATTTCCTCTTCGTGGCAAGTCGCAAATCTATATGCGAGTCTACAATAACTGGCTGACTAAACAGAAATTAACAATGTAATATATATCTCACCAGTTTATGGAAAACATCGCATCCTGCACACTGCAGATACAACAGGACCTTCCATTCCAGATCCTGTGGTCCATCCTCTGCCTCCGCTTCACTAGAAATCGGCAGATCCGCCGATCCAACCAACTCCCGATCCGATTCAATACGTTCTCCGCTGCGATATAATCAAAGATCGATCCAATCGGAAATCGATCTAATCGGAATCGCTAATCGGTGTTGGCAATGTGACTCTCGATTCGCCTTCCGAAGTTCCGATCTGATCACTGTACTGGATCCGATCTTGATACAAAGCCAATATATATATTAATTCGCCTCCATTCAAATTCCGGTGAAGTCGTTTCTCTGTATATTCGAAGAGAGATCTCAGGCAGACAGCCACCAATTGACGCAGGCACAGCATCCACCGCTTAGGAGCTCCACATAGTTAACGCAGCAGCGAGCATTCAAACAGTTGCTCCTCAGACAACACTCCTCAGATGGACAAACCCAAAGCAAAATAAACTGCAAACAAAACTCTCTATCTGATATTTCCCTCAACCCACGAGGGGCCGAGGCCCAGGCCCTTACGGGCTCTGAAGCTCTGATACCATGATAAAATCAGCTATTGATCAAATAACTCTCCAGGTGAGAACCTGGAGAGTGTATACACACATACACACACTCTATATTCTATATATTATGAATGAAGGAATTACACACATATTTATACAAGCAAAGGTCTCAAGATAGGAATTCTATCTTAGACGTACAATAGTGTGGTTGAGAGATTCTCTCAACCACACACTAAACTAGGAGAAACTATATTCTAGCTAATTCCTTTTATGTAGGAACAAACTCCTAAAATGGAGAATTACAACCATAGACAAGTAGGAATTAAATATTTCCAACATTAAAAAAACACACTCACCTTTTATATAGAAGTATACCCATACCTTTCTAATATTATTTTTAAATAAAAATTAATATTTAATCAAATATTTAAATGCTTTTGATGCATCTTACATAACTAGATTAATATATTCAAGAGTTGAAATGTGCAACAATTAGACTTGGTCTAGAATTGGTTTAAATTGATATTTTATTAAAATATAATAGTGATGAATATTGATGCATTAATATACTATCGATGCATCTTACATAGCTATAGATTAATTAGGCCAATAGGCCTTTTCCTTTGAATCAGCTCATTTTTATTTTCATCAACCTTTTTAACCTGGTAATGACATTTGTCCACATAACTCACCTCTTGCAGATTACGGATTCTTTCGATTAATTTTCCATCGGTTCCCCAAATCACGCCTCGGGTTCCCTGTATAGTCCCGCCACTACCAACTGGTTCGAGCAACAGAACTAACATCAGTTCCAAATGCCAAGTCTCCTTCGCTGCATGCTGGCTAATTTTTATTCTCTGTATTTTTATGTCTTGGGCATCTGATTAACACGGGGAGGAGTCCAGAGGGGCATCTGGGTTTGAGGAAACCTGTATCAATATGAGGTTATGAGGTTTGGAGTTATCCCCCACCTGTTTTATAGAATATTCAGACGGCTTTGGAGGAAGCAGTCAAGATCTTTACCCTTGTGTATGGGTAAGCGCAGTGCTAAAAGTCGGTCTTTATACCTATAAATCAGGCTTTGCCATTTTGGGTTCCCGGGATTCTGTTATATGAGTGGTATTTTGATTCTGATTCTGTTATATGAGTGGTATTCCTTAGGTATAATATACGAACAAAAAAACACAAAAAACATTTTAACAAGCTATGGGATTCGAACTCCAGATCCGAAAAATATGAGGGTGCCATCGCTTTTTGCTTGCCTACCAGGGTTGTCGCCCCAATCCTTGTTTCAGTCAATGGACAAACCTCATTCTCTCTGGGGGTTTCCTAAAAAAACCCTTGCCGCTGCCTCTGTCGTCTGTGGAATTCCTTCCTTCCAGGGTAAATTTCACTGTTATTGAGAGTAATTTGAGTGCTCAAATTTGAATTTCTGTTATTGATATTAACAATAGGTAATGGGTTTACCTTTGTCAAAATTTTCAATATGTTGAATTTAAACTTCCGTATAGTTCGTAGGTACCAGATTCTTTTGTGGCAGCATTTCTGCATTTATATTTTCTTTGCAACTAGCTGGCATCTCTACATGGAATTACCCAAATGTGGAATTCACTTTAACTGATGAACCAAGTGCCATCATACCTTTGTTGGGGTTATGAGAGAACTGATTATAGGTTAACCAGGATAGTGACTTGTTGCAGGGATTTCCCTGATATTTCGGTTAACTGAATGCATGTTCAAAACAAACAAGCAAGCATGCTTAACCCACTTACGAAGTAGATGATTTCTACAGTTCTCATAGCCACATTACTTAATGCAAGGACAATATATCTGTAAATTTTATAGCTTAATAGTGGCGAGGATGGGCTTGAATTTCAAGTCTCAGTGGAAATGTAGTTAGTAGCTGAAGTTGGGTCATACATATATGGTAGACAGTTTTTGGTTCTACCTAATGTTACTACTTTGTGATGTTGTATATGATTGAGCATGAAACATCATGCATGTATTTCATGTATTGATTTGTGTAATAGAAGTTTGGTAGAAATTTTCAGTATCATGTGATTTTCATTTTAATTTCTGTTGTTTCATGATAGAAATTTATCAAGAAAAGAAACAATGTTGAATATTACAATTTTGTAACTCACGATATCTTTACAATGTTGAATATGTATATTTTCCTACAATTCAGAAATTCATCTAGAAAAAAAAGCATCATCTACAAACCCAAAAAATTGTAGGTCACGAAATCACTACAATGTTGAATACTTTATGGATAAGTACTTCCCTACAAATCTTATATTTGTAAACTTTCAACTCCATAGTTTATAATACTGTTTAAATGTATACTTTCCTGCAAAACCTGTATTTGTAGAACTTTGGCCTGCATAATTGAGATTATGGATGATCTAACAAAATCTATATTTATGAAACTTTTTCCTGCATAATTCATATTATGGATGCTAGCCTAATAAAACCTGTGTGCAAAACTTTACATTGGATAATTCAAATTATGGATAGCCAAATAAAACCTATATTTGTAAAACTTTAGACTGCATAATTCAAATTATAGATAGTCTAGTTAAAAAAGGCATTATGATAATTGTGTTGATTTTCAGTTTTTCAGAGAATTCACTGCCACAATGTCAAAAGGATAAGCCACAATTTTATTCTCACATAAGACAGTATGATAATTGTGTTGATTTTCTGAGAATTCACAGCAACAATGCCAAAAGGTTAAGCCACAAACTTTATTCTCACATATATGATTTGTGTAGGTTATGTGTCTTAATGTAAATGGGCATGGTGAAATGACTCCAGCATTTTAAAATCTACTAACAATTCATCCTAAATTGGGTTAGACTTAACAAACTAATCATTTTCAATATACTTGCACTAATTGAACTGAACTTGAATAGGCAGCATTGCTATATAATGCGATGCCCATTCATCCATACACCCTCCTCTATAGCTAACCCAAAAAATAAAATTGAAGGTTAAACCTTATCTGCAATTCATCTAAAATTGAAAAGAAATACTTACCTCAGACAACCAGGTCAGGGCATATGGGAGACATCTCCAAATAATCTGTTTATATGCCATGTTAATTCCTTCAGCCACTTATTGTTGCTTAAAGTAGCTTCCTCTCAATATTGACAACAAGTATTTTCTTGTCATCAACAATATTCCCCTTTTTCACAGTTATCAACCCTCTTCTGTTGTCCCAGACATCATGTCTCAGCTTCCCACAATAGAAACATTTCGATGTCTTGTATTTTGCATAAAAAATTTTAACCACTGGATTACTTCCAGTTGGATTGTTTCAACAGATATGCGTTCCTCTTCTACTGTCCCATGTAACATGTTTCAGTATTTTGCATAAAAAATTTGAACCAATGGATTTCTTCCAGTTGGATTGTTTCAACATATATGTGTTCCTATTCTACTGTCCCATGTATCATGTCTCGAGTTCCCACAACAGGAACCTTTCCCTGTCTTCCTTTTTGCATAAAAAATTGATCCACGGGATTTCTTCCAGTTGGATTGCTTCGAGTTTGTAAATAAAGCTCCAGGGGTGTCATTCTTAAGATCGCCATTACTCCTAATTCTGCCTTCCGCTTCAAGGAAAACAACAATCATAGTTTTTAATGTTTGGAATTTCAAACTGGTAATCAAACTATACCAAAATAATTCATCAGGATTTTATCTTTTTTCATTTAAATTGAATCTAGAGACCAACTCAAATGTTTCATATAAGAGAAATCTACTGATGCAAAAGTAATTTGTTTCAACAAAACTTCAACACTGCACTTCCGAAAACCTTTCTTATATCTCCCAAACATCCTTGGAGGTCCTTGACAAAATAACTACGCGAAGTTGTTTATCAAACTGTCCAATGTCTAATTTATGTAGCTTTTGATTTAGATCCAACACATATTTTTCGTGGCTTTCGGTTGATCTATTATTGTTTACTTTTAATTTGAAGAACGTTCCCTAGTCTTTTGTTAAATTCCTTCTTGGGTCTTATGGTACTTGGGAGCATGGATTTGAACAATTCCCTTTTTTTAAATTAAATCAATGTTATGTTTGGATGTTATGTGTGGCTTCAAAAAGAGGTTTTCTGATAGTGATGATAATTTGGTGCATTTGTAAAATTTGTAGAGCAGCCATAAAACTCTCAGGAAAGGAAGAAGACGAAGGATAAATTCAAAATTGTGAGCTTGAAAGTAAGAGAGGGCATTGAATTTACTCTGGAATTGGTATGTGGATTTTATGTTTAACACAAAGGTCCTTAATGATTTGCAATTTAACAACAAAAGATAGATTCTATCTCATACCTTAGATATCATCATGCTACTTAGAAGATGAATTTGAATTTTGAACATTGTATATATGTCTCCTGGCTCACTGTCTTACTTCAGATATGACCAGATATTTGTCCAAGGAAGTGCCTTTATTCAGCCATTAACTTCTTCTACAAATTTAAACCAAGATTACACTTATGATTAGCCCTTCAAGTTGTGTTTTGATTCTACCTTGTATGTGGAATAATTAGAGGTTATTGTGGGCCAAAATGGCCTCTGACTAAGGTCCACAAATAGACCTTACGCTACTTCAAATTGTGGCCTAAATTTGTCCTCTTTTGCGTCCCAAGGAGACCCCTTTATGTGTTTCCAAACTGACCTAGAATAGGCCCCTAGCCCGTGGTTTTATCCTTCTCTTACAACAACTGTCACTGGGGTAATTCGACCCCTTATATGTGCCCAAAACAGACTTCAACCGGAGCTCGGATTCTGCCTTAGAATGGCTGAAACACACCTCGTATACAACTTTGGGAACTCAATTTATCCTACCTCTGCCTCAAACTTGGCCTCATGCAGCCCAAACTTTTCCATACAAATAGGCCTCAGACAGGTCGAAATTAGCCTCAGGAGGGGGTCGAAAATTTCAGCCAAGAGAGGCCTCAGACACTCCAAAATTTTCCCCAAGATGGGACCGAAAATTTCCACAAAGATATGCTTCAGACAAGTCCAAATATAGCTCATAAATGGCCTTAGAATAGGACTCAAAAACTCATATTTTCCCCAATGAAAAACACTATGCAAGATAAGGCAATCAAGCCCAGAAAAAACCTTCAAAATTCAGCCTTCTTTTGATGTGTGTTGCATTGGCCTCAGACATTTCAAAGATAATACGATAGAATTGATGGCTTTTAGAGGGAAATCGAGTGCCCTATATATACACAAAATAGGGGTTCAATATGGGGGTCGACTTGCCCTCAAAACACCCCTAAATAGGTGGATTCAACCTGATCATTTAGCCAACAAAAAAATCAATAAATTCACAATTTAATTGAGTCGACCTAACACTCCTTTTTGAAGCCATTTCAAAATATAAAAAATCTTTTTCAATGGTTGACTTGGTCAATACTTTATAACAGCGAAGACCCACAATACTTCAGCAAAACCATGCCTGTGTTTTCATATGGTATGGTCATTTGACTATTGCTTTGTATGGCTGTCAGGAATTTACCAGTCAATACAAATGGAAGTTTATGGAGAAGAGATTGACATAGCCACTGATGAGAAAAAAGCCTCAGATGGTTATGTTTTAAATGGATGGTAAGATAGAACTTGGAATTTCTAATGTAACTGAGTTCTTTACAGTGAATGATACTAGACCTATTCTCATTTTCTTGACTTTGCAGTTAACATCTTTTCTTGAGCTCACCAGTAGTGCTTTCCTTTTCTGATCTCTGTAGGGTTAAAGAACATGAATTTGGTAGAAGGAAAAAGGTGAAAACATCCCCATCTGAGAATGACATGATGTATGGTGATAAAATACATTTCAATAAATGCAAAAATCGTTTTGAGGTAATTTCAAGTAGTAAAATTAAAAGCAAACAGTCAAGGGGAAGATATGGTGCACTAAGAAATGAGCCAGCTAAAATATGAGAATGGTCAAATGATATTTGTTGACACCACAAGTGTCCTGTTGTAACGTAGTATATTTTCCTGGTCTGAGCCAGCTAAAATATGAGAATGGTCAAATGATATTTGTTGACACCACAAGTGTCCTGTTGTAACGTAGTATATTTTCCTAGTCTAAGGCATATTGCCTTTATATCATATTCAAATTCAAGCCTTTCAGGACAAGCCTATTGCAACAGGCTTGTGTGTGAAATTCATGTGGCAAAAAAATCATCATAACAATGAAATGAGTTTATAGTTTCTTGTAAGTTGTAACGTGGTTTATGTTGATTGCTCAAAAATTGAGGAAATTTGTTAATTGAGATTTTCATTTTTTAGTTGTTTTTGGCTGCAACTATTAACTTGCAGATATAAAATCTGTTCCAGAGTATTGTCTTGGAATATCAAGCAATAAATTTAAGGTTCATTTTTCAAGCCTGATGCATTAAAAAGATTTTCTTCACGATTTCTGAGTGGCTAGTTTTGTGGTTAGAATATATTTTATGCATGTTCCATGCCTTGTATGTTTAGGTGCGGACATGATTTTTTTTTAAATTTTCTACTGAATGCACAAAGTGGATGTCAAATGTTATTTAAGTGTGGCATAGAAGTTTGAATGCATATCATCAAGGGGAAAATTTTCCTAGTTGACAGAAGTTGATCGGTGAATGAGTTAACAATGAGTTATTAAATAGGGCAATGTCACGAAGAGGTTTGTTACGCAACCAGGTGCAAACCCCAGGTAATTTGGTTAGTCTTTCATGTTCATTGGTGCTTGGATATGTGTGATTACAAGAAACTAAATGTTGTGATTTAAGGTGTGGAGTTATCCTTTCATTACAAGAAAACCATGGAAGAGGGCGGAAGTGGTTGGATGGTCGTTCTCAGTATAATACTTGTGTGAGTTTGTGGTAAATATTAACTGCACTTCATTGAGATGCTCCTTTTGGATGATGTGCACGAAGGTTCTTGAATTATTCATACATGTCAAATTCTCATATAGTATTTTCCTTTGTTAAAGATTATATACACTTATTTTCGTACATCAATAACCAAGAGAAATTGATTTTTTAATGGTATTTATGGGAAAAACCCAATAGCATGGATCAGAACAATGTAGGAATGAAATATCACAAGTTTGTCAGCAAAAAATTAAGTGTAATGCAAGAAAATTTGGGTGTATTATAGGGTAACCAATTACAATGATAATCTTTACCTGCGAAAGGAGGGCCAACTCAAACTGAGAAGATATTCAGTAGTAGTTAAATAAAATTTGGGACAAGAGTTTTTTAGTAAATAGTATTTGGACAAATTTAGTAACCTTATTGTTGAAAAGTCAATACAATTGCATTGAAAAGGGAAGACGTCTGAAAGCCCCCCATAAATGAGTGGTTAATTATTATAACAAAATTTTGGAAGAGACATTTACCATAGTCTCACTAACAACTATTGTTCTGGACAAATTTAGTAACCTTATTGTTGAAAAGTCAATACAATTGCATTGAAAAGGGAAGACTTCTGAAAGCCCCCCTTAAATGAGTGGTTAATTATTATAACAAAATTTTGGAAGAGACATTTACCATAGTCTCACTAACAACTATTGTTCATTTCCATTAAAAAAAATCCGACCATATCTACAAGGTGTCGAGTAAAAATAGTATAGAAATGATGTTTTAGGGATTAATTTCTATAGTTTTTGCAGTTTGGTTGAAACTAAAGACTCTGCTAGGAAATTCTAAAGAGATATTTTCTAAATAGATTTTTTCTTTTGGTTTTTGGGAAGGTTTAGTAAGTTTGTTTTGTGTGAGTATATGACGCAACATAGCTTTGGAGAATTATTTTAACGATGCTTATGGATTGTAGCTCTCGAGAACTATTTTGTGCTTTCTTATGGATTTTAGTTCTGGAAAACTATTTTGTGCATGCTTATGAGGTGTTGCAATGTAATTATCCTTTAATGAAGCATATTATGGCAATTTGGCATTAAGGGATATTGTTTTCACTATGACAATACATGTAGGTTCATTGAGCTAAGAGGCACTCTACATCTCAGTATGGGGGTAGGGGTAGATCTATGGTAAATAAATGAAACATTTATTTATACTTAATGCAGAGGTATGACAAATAAATAAAAATATAAATAAACTAAAGGTATGGTAAACAAATAAAACTTTTTTTTTATTATTTATTTATTTATTCCATAAACTTCTTTATATTTACAAGACTCAAAAAAGAGGTTTTATTTAGGTGAAGCCTATGGGCCAAATACCATTTTAATACCATGGGTTAAATATCATTTTGATACCATGGGCTAAATACCATGGGCCAAATACCATGTATAGAATTGGAAGCCGTAGTTTTGATTAGGAACCAATTGTTGAACTCCTCGACTTAACAGAGAGCCCAACCAAAATCGCTGGAACCAATTGTTGAACTCCTTGACTTAACAAAGAGCCCAACCAAAATCGATTCTCAAGTTCAAATCCCGTTGCATCAAACAATGGCTGAACTCCTCGACGTAACAGAGAGCCCAACCAAAATCGAGTCTCAAGTTCAAATCCCATTGCATCAAACAATCCATAATAAAAAGTTATACTATTTAATAGTGCAAAAAATTATACCATTTAATAGTGCGGAGGGAATATTTTCAATTTTCTTGTGTGTAACATTAAAGAAATGAAGTAAAACCAATATTTTGGATTGAAAAAAACTGAGGATTTTCATCTCCGATGTTTTGATATTTTTTAATAATTCGAGTTTAACATGGATCTAGGTTAGTAATAACTTTTACTCCTAAATATATAAACTAGTAATTGCACCTAATGTTATAAAGGAATCGTCGTAAGGAAGTAGCTTAGAAAGAATTCTTATAAGTGCTTAGATGATCAAGGAATGTGTAATTATAATTTGATGTGACCTTCTATTTATAGTCTAATATGTAATGTTTAACTTATATTGATGGACCAATAGTTGAAGTAGTCCAACTTTTAACATGTATAATAGAACCCTTTTGAAGCAAGCTTGCTTCAATGAGGTCATTGAAAGTTATTGGAAGCATAAGGCGCTTCATATGTGTGAACTTTGAAGAACGAGATCATTGAAAGTTATGTGTGAACTTTGAAGAACGAGGTCATTGAAGCATAAGGCGCTTCAAATGTGTGAACCTCAAGTTCAACGACTTGTAGCAACGGTTGAATATGAGTTTTTCTGGACAGTAAGTTAAATGTATGAACCTCAAGTTCAACAGCTTGTAGCAATGGTTGAATATGAGTTTTTCTGGAGAGTAAGTTTTTTTGTCATTTTAACATTAATAAGATTCCTAAGGAAATACATGAAAGGTTATGAATTAAGGGGTAGGAAACAAGTTGGTAGTGTTTCTAATTGAATGAAAATGATTGGCTATATGAATAACTAATGTTTTTTCAAAAATCATGAATAAAGCTATAGTTATTGTTTCAAAAGCTAGTGTTTGTAATTGAATGAAAATGATAATATATAAAAATTATGGATTCATAATGCCTTTTAATAGGGTTCATAAAACTGAATGAAAAGCTGAAGTTGATCAATCAAATTTATTAATCAAATTTAAGTGGGTATACACATAACTAAAGTTTTTTCAAAATTCATGAATGAAGCTAGTTATTGTTTGAAAACACTTATGTACCTAATAAGTTAAAAATAATGATTGTGTGGAGGAATAAAAGAAAAATGGCTATATGCATAACTAAAGTTTTTTCAATAGTCATGAATGAAGCTATAGTTATTGTTTGAAAACACTTATCTACCTAAATACAAGAAAAAATTTACAATGATGTTAAAAAAATGACTAAATACATAACTAAAGTTTTTTTCAGAAATCGTGAATGAAACTATAGTTATTGTTTGAAAACACTTATCTACCTAATAAGTTAAAAATAATGATTGTGTGGAGGAATTAAAAAAAACGGCTATATGCATAACTATTTTTTTTTTTTTTTAAATCATGAATGAAGTTATAGTTATTGCTTAAAAAACTTATGTACCTAGACACAAGAAAGAATTTACAATGATCTTAAAAAAGTGGCTATATGATAATTAAAGTTTTTTCAAAAATCATGAATGAAAATTTGATCACTATCAAAATCCATATATCAAAGACATTTACTCATCACATATGTTTTTAATATTTACCAAATTTTATATAATTTAATAAAAATAAAATTGAAAAAAATTGTTAATGGTTATAATTCTAATTTGATTGCCCATCAATCTATCATAATTATTATTATTTATTTATTTATTCTAATCATTATTAATAGATAAATTCTTAAAAAAATTCTATATAATTTTTTCAAAATCTTACTTTTAAGCATTTTCTCACTCTCAAAAATATAAAAATGAGTAAAGAAAGTTCTCACTCTCGGAAATATTAAAATGAGTGAAGAAATTTGAGACTGATAGTAAAGAAAGTCGAAAATATTAAAATGAGTAAAGAAAGTTGAGACATATAATTTCGAAACTCCAAATGAATAGAGCAAAGAAAGTCGAAACTACAAATGAGTGAAGTAAAGAAAGTCGAGACCGATAATTTCAAACCTGCGAATGAGTAAAGAAAGTTGAGACAGATACACCAGTTGTAAATGGCTAACGAAGATATAATTAAAAGAGTAGTTTATATAAATATATTTTCTACTAAAATAATTTAAAATATTTTTTTTGCACAATATTAAATATTAAAATGAGTAAAGAAAGTCCAATTGAAAATGACCAACATTAATACTTTACGAAAGTCCTAGCCAATAAGAGTCACTGTAAGTTTGAAATGACGTTTAATCATTTTCTCTCCGGACAATATTAAATATTAAAATGAGTAAAGAAAGTTTAGACAGATAATCTGGAAACAGTTTCTAGGAAGATAATTAAGAGATATAATTAAAAGAGTAGATTATACAATTTTGTTTGGAAAATTGGAAAAATTTGACAAGATTTTGATTAAAATCTGACCAAATTTTTGAGTAATTTGAATTACAACTCTTAAATTTCAAGATTTTGAATGCTTGTTGCTTGAAAGATTTTAATAATATTAAATATATTTTCTACCAAAAAAAATGATTGTTAAATTTAAAAAAAAAACACCAAATTCTAAAAAAATAAAATTTTAAACAAAATTATAACATCAGTAAACAACACCTTAATTAAGTTTCATTCATTGTAAGCTAAAATAAATTTAAACCATTAAAAACCAAACATCTTCGGAGTAACGAATCATTGCAACCATGTGTTGGAAATGTTGGCATTGATGGCAAAGGTAAAGACAAGAGCAACACCTAAACTATCCATAAGGCAAAAGAGACAGAGAGGTAGCAGAGGCAGCAGAAGAAACAGAGGAATTGAAGCAGAAGCAACAGAGGAATTAGAGACAGAGCAGTGGAGTTGAAAGGGCTTGAAGGAGTGTAATACAAAGGTTTATTTATGAATTAGGGGTTTAATACAGTTTGCAGATGAATTATTGAGCAATTATTCATTAATTGAGTTTGTATGGCATAGACTTTGATTGAAGACTAAAACCCTGTAGTAATGACTTAATATGCTTGAGGATGAGTTGGAGCATTGCTTAAATGGAAAACGTGATGGTAAAAAGAAAACCTGCACACCGATCCGTTAAAAAGAATCGCATAGAGCCGCATAGGAAGAACCGCAAAAGAAAAAGCCCGCACCGATCTCGCTAAAGAACCCAGAACCGCATGTGTAAATAAGAAATGTTTAAGTATATTTGTGCCGTGTGGATTTAATTCATGTGTGAATGTATATCCGCTTTGTTGAATAAGTTCTGTGTGAACATATGTATGCATCCTGATGGAGGATAAAGGAAATCCTGCGCATGATTTATTTCTGTGTAATTGAAGCCTGAATCCCATAAGTAAGGATACGAGCGGAGTGATAGACCTCTGTACAATCCATAAGAGGAATCCTTGTGTAAAAGGATGAATAAGAACCCCATGATTAGTTACACAGACTGCGTAGAAGACCAGTCGAGACCAAAAGGGTAACCAGTCCATTTATGTGTGTTGAACGTCGGTAATGGCCTGTGCTAAGTATTGACTCCTCATTGAAGGGAGCGGGTATATAAATCAGAACCACGAGTGAGAGGCGGAGGAACCTGAGCGCAACGGAACAGAGCGTTGATGAACGGAACCTGGAAGGGAAGAGGTGGAGCGTAGAAGAAAGGAATAACACGGAACCCGGAGTAAGCAACGGAACCACGAGGAGGAACAATGAACAGTAATGGTGGTTTCTGGTATTCATCGCACCACCCTTATACGGAGAGCGGTATTAGAGGAGTTGCGAGCGATTCCATAGAAAGCTCGACGCGTGTCCCCGAGCGAAATAGGAAAACCACCATCTAAAGTGCGCCATCGCACGTTATAGTTCGTACCAAGACGCCGAGCGATATTGTGATGAGCCGTTGATTTGGGAACGGGCCATCGAACAGTGATCGCACGCTGGACTTGCCCGAAGTTTAATAAAAGAGCCCAGATCATATCGACAACGATCGACGGTGTAGATTCACTGCGGGAGGGGCCGAGCTAGGGTTTGCCGCCGTACTCCGGGAGCCTCCGCAATGACGTCATTGGTCTATTGACCGTAGAGGTGGGGTCCGGAGCCAAGATTTATTATACGGTTATGTGTTTAAAACAGAGCGTTGGATTTAATATAAAGTGCGAAGGGTTATAACTTTACTCCTAAGGTTCAGATATATATATATATATATATAATGAGGAAACCATGAGCATATAAGAATTTATTTATGTTAATATATATCAAATGTTGATGCGTTGGGGTTTAAGCCAAAGTCAGGGATACTATGCAACATTTCGAAACACTGGGTAGAAAAATTTACAATATATTGGTATATTATGCTGTGAGCTAATATTACAGTTGTTCTAAATCAAGCATATAAGTGCAAAGGCCCGAAAAGTTGGAGATGCATGGTTATATGCATAGAAAGAAAAATTGGGTTAAGTACTAAATTGAGTGCAGGTAATTTTATGTGCAAGTAAGTTTTAATTATTTAAATTGCCAGCCCAGAAAATGGAGTATTGAAATTGCCCAGATCAACAGTTGGATTGCGTACAAATTTGTTGTATCCATTTTATATGCACACAGAAAGAGGAAGTATGAGGCTTGACATAGGTAAACGAAATTTGTAGAGTTGAAGAGATGTACAACAAAGGGATTCAAAAGTGCAGTGAATAGGTGAAATATACAGATGACAGTAAACAAAGAGTATGCAAAACAGTTTCTTAACAACAGTAGAAAAAGACAAAATCCAGTAAAGCCAAAGTTCAGAAGAAGAGCTGAGTGATATTGAAATGTGTAACTGAAAATGTAAATATTTTTTGTTGTTTATATTGTTTGTGATGCAAAGGAAAATATCCTAAGGAAAAGAAAAATCCCACTGTAGCATGGAAAGTTGTACATATTGTTATATTTTTAAAAATGAGTTGGATAAAGGAATAAGAAGACAGAAGCCAAAGAGTCATGACTGTTCATTCCAAATTCTTTGTGAAATACAAACAGTCATGTGAGGAACTCTATATATAATATCACATTGATATGCATAGAGAAGTTAGAGAGAGTGAGTGAAGAGAATGCAGAAATGAAGCAGTGAAGCAGAGAAGAAGGAGGAGCTGAGCAGAGAAGAAGGAGAAGCTGATAGAGAATCTGAAAAGATGCAGAGATGATACAGGGCAGATATGAGAATAGATGAACGGGGAAGGGCGAGATGGAGCAGTGGTGATATCCAAGGTAAATCGGCAAGTGTTTTTCTTTTGAAAGAGTAAGGAAGTTGGAGCTTCCCTATCAAGTTGTAGCTTGATAGATGTCAGTTGTAGCTGACTGAGGTAGGAGCCTCCTGTAGGTTGGTGCCTGCAGAAAATAGATGGGAGTTGGTGCTTTCACATCAAGTTGTAGCTTGATAAAATGTCAGTTGTAGCTGACTGAGGTTGGAGCCTCCTGTAGGTTGGTGCCTGCAGAAAATTGATGGGAGTTGGAGATTCCTTGCAAGTTGTAGCTTGCAGAATTGAGGTAGGAGCCTCCTGTAGGTTGGTGCCTACAGAAAATCAGTGGTGAGAGGGAGTTGGAGCTTGCCTTTGCATCACAACAATAATAAGATGTGGTTTTCTCCCTTTATGGGTTTCCACTTATATCTGGTGTCTTTGTGCATGTGTTGATGTGATTTATCTAATCTGCTTAATACTTGTTGCTCACATATTAACACTGTTGTTACATTAGCAACTCTGTTTGATACTTGCTGCTCACTAATAAAGATTGCTCACATATTAAGTTGATCATGAAGTAAAGGTGTAAATAAGTTTTAAGAGAAAAGTTTTAAAAGTCCATGTATGTGTTAAACTGATTCACCCCCCCCTCTCAGTTTAACTAAGGGTTCAACAATTGGTATCAGAGCAGGTTCCTTTGGTGTAAGCTTAATAGCTTGAAGGAGATCTGGTTGAGTCATGGACTATCAAAATGTACCTGTGCTAAATACAACAAACTTTCCTGAATGGAGAGATAAGGTTAAAACAGGTTTAATGGCTGATGAACCTGAGGTATGGAAGCTTGTTTGTGATGGTTACTGCACAAAATCCCCCACGGTGAAAGAACAACAGAGGAATGCCAAGGAAAAATGTGTGATATATGAAAGTCTTCATAACAAGGACCTAGAGTTGATACTAGATCTAGACTCTGCAAAAGAAATCTGGGATAGACTGCATTTCATGCATGGAGTAGACACTGAGGATTGCATTGTCAAGAAGGAGAAGAGAATTAATAAGAAGAAAAATTCAGGTCAACAGGAAAATATTCAATCAAATGAGGTACCTGCTAGTGTGAATGGCAGTAAGAACCATGAAGAAATTGCAGTTGAAGAAAAAGCCAAACTAGACACAGCCTTGACTGAAATAGAAAGACTGAAGAATGAAAACAAAGACCTGAATACATTGGTGCAAATATGTGATGAGAGAGAATATGAATATAAGAAAGAAATTATTGACCTGAAGACTCAGCTTGAAGAAGCAAACAAGGTAGAAGACATTCTGCTACGACAAATGAGAGAGAAAAGTCAGGAATGTGAAAGATTGGAAGAAGAAGTAGTGAGTCTGAGAAAGAATTTAGAAAATGCCCAAAGAGACTTATTAATGAATACTCCTCAGATGAAAAGCTCTGGACAGTTGGACCAGATTCTAAAAGCTCAAATATCTCCTCTCATAAAGGCTGGAATAGGATATGAAGGAGAAACCAGTAAGCCCAAGGTAGAAGATAACAAGAAAAACATCTTTGTAAAATTTGTAAAGGAAAATGAAGCAGCTTAGAAGATTCCCACAGAAGAAGAAGCCAGCAAGAACAAGATTTGTAAAGAAACAAACAGAATCAAGCAGCAACATGAAAGAACAGAGAACGAGAGGATGAAACAATCAGCTGCTAAAGGCTCACATGCTCCTAAAGATGAAATGAACAAATTCGGAAGATATCAAAGGAGGTTCCTCCCTCATATGAAAAATATCACATGTTTCTCTTGTCATAAACTAGGACATAATGCAGCATATTGTAAGACAAAGCCAATCCAGTCCAACCAGCAAAGGATGTAGAGAAAGAGAGGAATACCTCAAGCAAGTAAATGGAAAGGACAATCTTCCACCAGGTACACAAATCATTTCCATGGCTACTGTTATGCATGCAATGAGTTTGGACATAAATCTGTTGATTGTAAATTATGTTAAAAAAGGGGAATGAAATATTATACATCAGCTCAAATATACTTTGATAAAATAAGATGTTATATATGCCTCAAGCTTGGCCACAAAGCAAAGGACTGTAAACTACCATATATATTAAAGAACTCTAGACATATGATGGAAACAAATCAAATCAAACAAAACTAAGAATCTAAAAGAAGAGCAGACATTATGATGAACCCCAATAAAGTATGGAAGGAAAAGAGAAAGGGGGAGCCTATTATCTCCATAACATAATGAATCTAGCATAGTCTCAGGGGGAACTACTCTAGGAAACAAAGCAAATATCCAACCAGTTATAGATATGAAGCAACATCTCAGGGGGAGAGTAGTTCATATGTAGTCCCCAGTCCCCACAAAAAGTAGTCTAAAAAGAGCTCCATGAAATGAGAACAGCAATGAGATCAGGAAGAAAAAGGAAAATTCCTCTAACAAGAGAACTAGAGAGGAAGAAGAATATCTGAAGCATTCAATAGCTGACAGAGAAATCAAAGAAGAAAAGACAACAAGAAACCATGGTGGTAGAGAGGAAACATTAGCCATGATCATCTAAGCTAAGAAGACATCAGCACATTAAGTGATGATCACAGTGTGCAACATTCTGCTAGTATGAGAAATGATTCACCTTAAGAATGTTGAGTAAGAAAAGAGCCTATCATCACTATATCATTACTTCCTTCATCTATGTCTCTTGGAGAAGTACAATTAAGAAAGTGATCTGCCCATGAAGATTCCAAGCAAAGAAATTGAAAATGTCTTCCCGAAGATCATCATGTCAGAACAGTTGAATTGGTATATAAAGCGGCAGTGATTCTGGAACTGTCATAGAAAATAAAATGCAGTGACATTCTTTCAAATCAGGATGGCAGAATAAGTAGCAGGTTAATGATGCCAAGATCAGATTCAGTATATTGATGATTGTTGGTGTGAACAGTGGAAAGATCAATAGTAGAAACTATGGGTTCAAGTGCAAGCTAAAATGAAATCTCTGCATGGTTTATCAAGGTAATATCAATTGGTACTAGGTACATGTAACATGTCTATCAACAGAATATCAAGAGTTATCATGGAGCAGCAATATGGTACAGGTCCTCAGGATCAAAGGTTATGGAAAGAGTACATCCAGCGTGAAAAGGTCAGTAGCAGTACTAAAGGATCAGCATTTTGTTCACACTTGAACAAAATATTGAACTTTGAAGCAGTATCCTTCTCTATATATAAATGCATGCCTTTCGCAAGTCAACACTTATATATCTTAAAGGCCTCTTCCTTAAGATCAGTTATAACACCATGAGAAGTCTGTTTACAAAGATATCAATTAAACATCATGAAAATGTTTTGTGGAAGTTCATTCTGATAGAACAGTCAAAGTATCTGAAGAATAAAGGACTAGCTGTGATTACAATATGAAGCTCAAAAGTTTTTTAAAATCATCTAAATCCTACTTCAGCACAAAGGATTTACTGGTAATCCACCTTTAAAAAGAGATTTATCACTGACATATATACCTCCTCATGTCATAAAGAAAACTGCATGATTGATAGATAAGACTGACCAATACATTGAAGGATTTGTTTTGAAAGTACAGTGTGCAAGCAATAAAAGTCAATTGGTCTCTTATATTGAAAGATATTGCCTAATCTCACAATAAGCTGTAAGCTCTGGTGTGATTCATTTGTTCACATCAACAACAAGAACCTCTCAATCTTTAAAAGTAATATATTTGTCAACATCCTAGCTCATATCATCACCAACAGGCAGTAAAGGTGTACCACAGCAATAACAGATATATTGGGATCATTATCATAATTGAATAAGTGTGGTTCTGCAGATGAGTATTGCAGAAGAAGACATATTATATCCACAATCTGCCTCAACAGAAATGTATTGGCACACTACATCAGATAGAGACTGAAGTATATTTAAAACATTCTCAGCATTTTAGTTTTGATCCAATCATATATCTCTGATTAGATAAAGCTGGTACAATGTGTTCTATGAAGTGTCATTATCTTCACTTGTAGTGAAAGAAGTCTATGCGTTTGAATTGTATCAATATACAATGTATATTCAAGTTCGATAATCCTCAAAGTGTTCCCTCAACAAGTCTTGTACATTAGTCTGGAGCAGCATGGTACAAAGTCAGCAGAAGAGGGCCTAAACATAACTCAGAGAGAGGAAATGCAGAAAGAAAACTAGGAAATGAGCAACCCTTTGCCATTGATGTCAAAGGGGGAGGAAAAGCAAAAAGGGGCTTCTAAAAGGAAAGTATTAATGTGTTGCCATCAATGCCAAAGGGGGAGACTGTTGGAAATGTTGGCATTGATGGCAAAGGTAAAGACAAGAGCAACACCTAAACTATCCATAAGGCAAAAGAGACAGAGAGGTAGCAGAAGAAACAAAGGAATTGAAGCAGAAGTAACAGAGGAATTAGAGACAGAGCAGTGGAGTTGAAAGGGCCCGAAGGAGTGCAATACAGAGGTTTATTTATGAATTAGGGGTTTAATACAGTTTGCAGATGAATTATTGAGCAATTATTCATTAATTGAGTCTGTATGGCATAGACTTTGATTGAAGACTAAAACCCTGTAGTAATGACTTAATATGCTTGAGGATGAGTTGGAGCATTGCTTAAATGGAAAAGGTGATGGCAAAAGAAAACCCTGCACCGATCTGCTAAAGAGAACTGCATAGAGCTGCATAGGGGAAGAACTGCAAAAGAAAAGCCTGCACCGATCTGCTAAAGAGAACTGCATAGAACTGCATTGTGTAAATAAGAAATGTTTAAGTATATTTGTGCCGTGTGGATTTAATTCATGTGTGAATGTATATCCGCTTTGTTGAATAAGTTCTGTGTGAACATATGTATGCATCCTGATGGAGGATAAAGGAAATCTTGCGCATGATTTATTTCTGTGTAATTGAAGCCTGAATCCCATAAGTAAGGATACGAGCGGAGTGATAGACCTCTGTACAATCCATAAGAGGAATCCTTGTGTAAAAGGATGAATAAGAACCCCGTGATTAGTTACATAGACTGCGTAGAAGACCGGCCGAGACCAAAAGGGTAACCAGTCCATTTATGTGTGTTGAACGTCGGCAATGGCCTGTGCTAAGTATTGACTCCTCATTGAAGGGAGCAGGTATATAAATCGGAACCACGAGTGAAAGGTGGAGGAACCTGAGCGCAACGGAATAGAGCGTTGATGAACGGAACCTGGAAGGGAAGAGGTGGAGCGTAGAAGAAGGGAATAACACAGAACCCAAAGTAAGCAACTGAACCACGAGGAGGAATAGTGAACAGTAACGGTGGTTTCTGGTATTCATCGCACCACCCTTATACGGAGAGTGGTATTAGAGGAGTTGCGAGCGATTCCATAGAAAGCTTGACGTGTGTCCCCGAGCGAAATAGGAAAACCACCGTCTAAAGTGCGCCATCGCACGTTATAGTTCGTACCAAGACGTCGAGCGATATTGTGATGAGCCGTTGATTTGGGAAGGGGCCATCGAATGGTGATCACACGTTGGACTTGCTCGAAGTTTAATAAAAGAGCCCGGATCATATCGACAACGATTGACGGTGTAGATTCATTGCGGGAGGGGCCGAACCAGGGTTTGCCGCCGTACTTCGGGAGCCTCCGCAATGACGTCATTGGTCTATTGACCGTAGAGGTGGGGTCCGGAGCCAAGATTTATTATACGGTTATGTGTTTAAAACAGAGCATTGGATTTAATATAAAGTGTGAAGGGTTATAACGTTAGTCCTAAGGTTCGGAGATATATATATATATTATGAGGAAACCATGAGCATATAAGAATTTATTTATGTTAATATATATCGAATGTTGATGCGTTGGGGTTTAAGCCAAAGTCAAGGATACTATGCAGCATTTCGAAACATTGGGTAGAAAAATTTACAATATATTGGTATATTATGCTGTGAGCTAATATTACAGTTGTTCTAAATCAAGCATATAAGTGCAAAGGCCCGAAAAGTTGGAGATGCATGGTTATATGCATAGAAAGAAAAATTGGGTTAAGTACTAAATTGAGTGCAGGTAATTTTAAGTGCAAGTAAGTTTTAATTACTTAAATTGCCAGCCTAGAAAATGGAGTATTGAAATTGCCCAGATCAACAGTTGGATTGAGTACAAATTTGCTGTATCCATTTTATATGCACACAAAAAGAGGAAGTATGAGGCCTGACAGAGGTAAACGAAATTTGTAGAGTTGAAGAGATGTACAACAAAGGGATTCAAAAGTGCAGTGAACAGGTGAAATATACAGATGACAGTAAACAAAGAGTATGCAGAACAGTTTCTTAACAGCAGTAGAAAAAGACAAAATCCAGTAAAGCCAAAGTTCAGAAGAAGAGCTGAGTGATATTGAAATGTGTAACTGAAAATGTAAATATTTTTTGTTGTTTATATTGTTTGTGATGCAAAGGCAAGTATCCTAAGGAAAAGAAAAATCCCACTGTAGCATGGAAAGTTGTACATATTGTTATATTTTTTAAAAATGAGTTGGATAAAGGAATAAGAAGACAAAAGCCAAAGAGTCATGACTGTTCATTCCAAATTCTTTGTGAAATACAAACAGTCATGTGAGGAACTCTATATATAATATCACATTGATATGCATAGAGAGGTTAGAGAGAGTGAGTGAAGAGAATGCAGAAATGAAGCAGTGAAGCAGAGAAGAAGGAGGAGCTGAGCAGAGAAGAAGGAGAAGCTGATAGAGAATCTGAAAAGATGCAGAGATGATACAGGGCAGATATGAGAATAGTTGAACAACATAGCAGATGGAACAGAACAAAGCTGATATCCAAGGTAAATCAACAAATGTTTCTCTTTTGAAAGAGTAAGGAAGTTGGAGCTTCCCTATCAAGTTGTAGCTTGATAGATGTCAGTTGTAGCTGACTGAGGTTGGAGCCTCCTGTAGGTTGGTGCCTGCAGAAAATAGATGGGAGTTGGTGCTTCCACATCAGATTTTCATGACGATAAAATGTCGGTTATGGTGGCAGTAGGGGTTAGAAACCTCCACAGCAGGTTGCAATTGCTACTTGAGAGAAAATTAATGGGAGTTGGAGCTTCCTTGCAAGTTGTAGCTTGCAGAATTGAGGTTGGAGCCTCATGTAAGTTGGTGCCTGCAGAAAAACAGTGGTGAGAGGGAGTTGGAGCTTGCCTTTGCATCACAACAATAATAAGATGTGGTTTTCTCCCTTTATGGGTTTCCACTTATATCTGGTGTTTTTGTGCATGTGTTGATGTGATTTATCTAATCTGCTTAATACTTGTTGCTCACATATTAAGACTGTTGTTACATTAACAAATCTGTTTGATACTTGTTGCTCACTAATAAAGATTGCTCACATATTAAGTTGATCATGAAGTAAAGGTGTAAATAAGTTTTAAGAGAAAAGTTTTAAATGCCCATGTATGTGTTAAACTGATTCACCCCCCCCCCCCTCTCAGTTTAACTAAGGGTTCAACACCATGATGGTGGGCATCATTAAACACACAAAACTGGCAGATCCATCAAAATTAATCTCTAATCCACATATTTATTTTATTTTTGTTACTTGGCCTCGAGCACGAATGAAGAAAGTGGTTCAAAACGAAAAGGCATTATGTTCAAATTTAAACATAAAGTATGGGAATTCTTCTATCCAATTGAAAAATGAAGTGTATGAATTCTTCTATCCCATTGAAAGATAAAGTTTGGGAATTCTTCTGACCAATTTTGATGAGCAAAGCTTCGTTGTATTATTGCTTTCAAATTGTGGGGCACCCTGTTTTTGTTCATCAACAGCCGTCTTTGCCCCAGGGATATTTTCTTTTGTAGGGTCACTTACTTTCCAGGCATTTAAAGTACACCATCCCTTAGTTCACACAACAATGAAGTTGCAGGGTGTTGTCCTACTGTTCAACTTTACTAAATTTGATTTGAACGTTTATGAATAATAAACATCTTATCTCTAGCATAGCTTTTGCCAAAATGGTTGGAACCCAAAAGATATACCTGTGGAAAAGACCAAAAACTGTGTTCCACCGAGAAACCCATAAAGAGAGGCAGTGATATAAGGAGATACACAAAGACGGATTTAAAATAAAATAAGAAAAAGAAGAGGCACACAAACAAATTTAAATTAAAATATGAAAACTACCTAGTCCTAACTAATAACCACTAGGCCTTACTGTGGATTTACGAATGTTCCACCTGCTCATATTTTGACCCCGTGGAAGAGGAATACTATTATATTTGATTTATGTTTTAATAATAATGTTTCATTTTTTTAATAATGTTTTATTATTTTTAACTATTTTTAATTTAAGGTAGCGCATTGTTCAATCGTCTAACAATGTATTTGATGGTCAAAAATAGTACACAGTGGCAACTAGGAGAGTTGTTTTAAAATAAAGACCCCTTACGACGTAAAAATTCTCTAAGACATATTAATTATGATTAAGTCCTCATTTTTAAAATAAGACATTAATTATGATTAAGTAAATTAGCTAAGACATATTAATTATGATTAATTCCTCATTTTTAAAATAAGACATTAATTATGATTAAGTCCTCATTTTTAAACTTTTGAGGTGCTTTGAGAATGCTCTTAGCAGATATCTTTTTTTCTTACAAGACCAATGATTACATTCTGTTTAAAAATAAGTTAATTTTAGAGTTGTGATTCATTTTAATAATTAAAATAGAGGAGTAAGTGTTGGAATTAATGCTTACATCCTATATTTGAGATGTTGGTTTGTAATGGTTGAGAAATTCTCTCAACCTCTCCTTCTAACTTAGGAATAAGTTAGATCTGGAAAACTCTATTTAATAGAGTAATATGGATGTAATCTGTATGTGTGTTGATAGCATACACCTTAGTGTGTAATATATGAATGCTTTAATTAGTTTTATCTTGGTATCGAAGCTATGTAGGGTAATCCATTATGAGAAATCCAAGGAGCAGAGAGAGTGTAAATTTTTATTATTGTTGTTAGAGTAGGCGCTGGCTGCGTGGTAAGGTGTGTTGTCTTCACAATATTCACAAGCCTCAGATTGGGAGCTGATTAGAGCTGAAAATTTTATTTTACAGCAACTCGATGCACTAGCCTGTTTTGAGTCTAGTCAGTTTTATCAGTGGCTTGGAATAATTGTATGCAGCTTCGTCCCCACGGGAAGCCTGGCAAGATCTGGAGACGAAAAGAGGCCCTTCACGGTGTGACAGCCAAGAATCCGACGCAAGTCCATCGAATGGAACATGTATTTCTTGAAGGCTTCGTCGCTGGGTGCAAAGAGCGTCAGTGGAGAAGAGCGATCGACAATAATTCCCCGTGTTAATAATTCTCCCACGATCTTGCTCAGAGATCTGTAGCCTACGTCGTTTAGGATCTGCTTCAGCTCCTCCTCTCACTACCTTGGCGACATTGGGTTTGCTTTCATAGGTTTCTCCAACGAAGATGATGGAGGTGGAATAGACAGCTCTTGATGCTACATGGAATATTCTGCTGCCATTGCCATTCCAGGAAAGCTGCACATACACAGTGCATAGAGCACAATCAACTCAAAAACACGTTCGAAATTGCAGTATGCTGGAAACACTGATTGTTGATTTCAAGAAGTTGGCTGAAATACTCGCTGCAAATGCCTCGAGATTTGCAGAGCCATTCAAGTGGCAGACGCGCCAAAATATTCTCTTTGGAATCCTCAGGCAATTCATACCACTTGAGTGTTGTTGTGTCCAAGCACTCCATTTCCACATCTGCCATTGTCTAGACCTAACTGGTTGGGCCAAGAAGACCTTTTGTAAATGTTTTTACAACACATCAACATTATGTATATATGGAATCTGCGCCCTTCGTTGACTGATATTGCTCGCAAAATGCGGCGGAAGGAAGGAAGTTCTCATTCCCATCCGACGACTCTGAAGTTCAAGTCGTGGGTAGTGATACATTCCCTTGCTAACTCCGAGGTTACCACTAAGAGCTTCGAAGCCAAGTTGGAGGAGAATGATGTGTCCATAGCACTGAGCCAGAGTTATAATTATTTTTATTAATATATATTAGTTTTGTAAATTAAGTTATTATTAATTTCATAGAAATTTTATGATGCAATAACTGATTCTAGATACATTCTGTATCTAGACGGCTTCCCTAGATAACTGGTGAGTACAACAGTTAGCACCCATGTATTTCAGTGGATGGGAGCTCATCCATAGAATGACTAGGAGTTCAGCGATTGCAAACATGCAATCAATTGTGTTTGAAGAGATCCAGTGGCAGTAAGGCTCAACATGGATGGTTGTCGAGATAGTATCGCAGTTGCAGATCTAGGGAAGGATCCCTCATTGGTCGTAGACATGGAGTGGTCTCCTAATGAGATTATGCGACAGTTTGGGATGCTATCCAGTAATTGACTTCAGGAGGTCCTTGATTCGGGAGTTCAGGAGCTGAACTCGGGAATCCAACTTGCTAACTACACCTTTATAAGGGTAACTATGAGACAAATTGATGGAGCATCTACTGATAAGATAAACACTGATTGTGTTTTCAATAAATTTATGTAATGTAAGCATTAAGAGGGGATGTTAGAATTAATGCTTACATCCTATATTTGAGATGTTGGTTTGTAATGGTTGAGAAATTCTCTCAACCTCTCCTTCTAACTTAGGAATAAGTTAGATCTGGAAAACTCTATTTAATAGAGTAATCTGAATGTAATATGTGTGTGTGTTGATAGCATACACCTTAGTGTGTAATATATTAATGCTTTAATTAGTTTTATCTGTGAGATATTTTATGTTCATGAAGAAAGAAACTTACACTCATGCCATTATCTTTCAGTGAACTTGTCAGTATTGTTGTTCACAAGGACTCTAGAGAAGAGCAGTTTGAGCACCTCTTACTAATAGTTAGTTTTAATTAAAGTTGGGATCTAACTTTTCATCTTTAAAAGTTGATGTTGCTACTTTAAAAAATGCAAAACATATGACATACATATTTACAAATGTCTCTTATACAACTTTTCCAAATTAACAAACCTATCAGCCTCTCTTTACACCTTTTGGAGAAACTGCTAGTATATTCAAACTTGAAACGTGCAACCATTAGAGTTAGTCTACAATTGGTTTAAATTGATATTTTATTAAAATATAATAGTAATGAGTATTGGTACATTAATATAGCTATAGATTAATATATTCATGACTTGAAACGTGCAACAATTAGAGTTGACCTAGAATTGGTTTAAATTGATATTTTATTAAAATATAATAGTGATGAGTATTGGTGCATTAATATCAAGAATGCACTTGTGTGACTATGTGAACACACCGAGGTGTCTAGGGTGGATAAATATTTGTTATATCTTTGTTAAAAGCTTCATAAAAGCTAGAACTAGATAGTGTTTTCCTTGTAGTGCTACTACAAGTAGCATGAAAGAAAGAAAAAAAAATTGTTAACTCCCATAATTTTTTATTTTATTTTTATGTTATTAGATTGTAAACTCTAGAATTTGAAACTTCATATGCAATTTTTTTGCACTCATTTCATAACATTATTTATATATATATATATAAACTATTTAAAAAATAAAAAGTATAAATTCATTTTTCCTCAAAATGTGATTTCTAATAGAATGATGTTGATTCAATAGTGTGTAAATGGATTATCTTGTTTTACTTTTTAATAGTTTCCAATATCATCTCATAAATAAGTATACATTTATTACATTTTTGAAAAATTCTCATTCTTAATATGTAAATGCTTTATAAATAATTTTTTTACTGTACATAAATAATAAAAATAAATTAATGTAAAAATAAGAAATCTTTCTCCAAAATCTTTTAATGTTTATTCTAATAAAATGAAATTTTAAAAGGAAAAACCATATCTTATTGCATTCTACAGCCCAATATGTAGACCATGTGTAAATATGTGACGTCTCCAATAAAATAATAATAATAATAATAATAAAGAAGTAATGTAAGAATCTAAAATCTTTTAATATTTATTTTAATTAAATATTCGTAAAATAAATTTTTAAAAGGAAAAGCCATATCTTATGAATACATTAAATATTTTAATGACATAAATATTTCCATTTCAAAGTTGTATTATCTCAAAACTTCAATTTTGTTATTTTGCCATGTAAAAAATATTTAATATTAATATTAAAAGATTAATATCAATACTATCCTAGATCCATCTTAACCTGAGATCTGTCAAGCACCCAGAATAATCAAATCTCTTGAGATACAAACCTCTTTTACTATGAAAATAAATTTCATCTCTTAACTTTTGATAGATCCGGGGTTAAGATGAAACTATACTCGTTTTATTTATTCATAGTTCCATAATAACATAGTAAACATTGTTTCAACCATGTCTCACTACCTTCTTTAATGGTTCTAAAAAACATAATCAAGCTAATTTATACATGCATTGTATTTGTGTTTTTTCTTTTGAAATGAGGCTCTTTGAAAAATTGTCAAATACAATTAGAGTATAGAAAGTTTTTCAAACTCATATATGCAATTTTGTTTAAGTTCATTTGATTTTATATCTTGTAGTTGTTTATAATTAGTGGGACTTGGCTTGTGATTTTCAAATGTAATAAAAAATTGATTGTCTATTACATTCGTATCTGTAAACTCTAGCAAAAAAAGTATACATAACTTCCTAGAATTATATTTGCAATGGTCTTTAAATTTTCTTGAATCCTGATAAAAACCAAATTTCTACTTCCAACCAGCGATTTCTTAAATAAATTTGTAATATGAAAAGAATCTACAATGCCCATCAATGTTTTGTTTGAATACATGTTTTTAGTTACATGATTCCCTAACTACATCAAAATTTTCCCAAAACATAGTAATTTTCAATTTGTTATGCAAGTTAATTACTTTTGTTCACACCTTCCTAGCCACTAATGTTAAAGTTAGCAAAATAGGTACCATTACAATCTCTAGAAACCCATGAGAGTTTTAGTTTGATTGTAGGTCAATGACATCATGAATTCTATAACTATCTCATGATTTTCTAAAAATATTTTGTTTTAGTTCACTAGTGAAAATAGTTTGATTGTAGGTTAATGGCATCATGAATTCTATAATTATCTCATGATTTTCTAAAAATATTAATTTTTTCTTCTTTTGTTGCATTTTTAAATATCTATAAATTATTCTGGATAATCCACTAGAAGAATTGATTACAACAAATATGATAAAATTATTTAAATATTTAACATTAAATTTTCCTTAGATTTTCTTTGGCTACGGATGAATATTCCTTGAATTCTGATGATGAATTCACTGAAGTATTTGAATCTCTCAAACTATTTTAAAACAACTACAGTTCAATGAAAAGGCCCAACATGGATGGTTGTCTAGATAGTATTGCACTTGTGGATCTAGGGAAGGATCCCTCATTTGTTGAAGGCGTGGGAGTGGTATTCCAATGAGGTTATGCAAGCACTTGGGACACTATTTAGTAATTGAATTCAGGAGGTCCTTGATTTGGGAGTTTAGGATTCGAAGTCGGGAACCGAACTTTTTAACTACACCTTTACGAGGGTCATGAGGAAACTTGATGGAGCCTATGTTGATATGCAAGTTGTAAACCATTTAAAGAATGATTGTGTATTTTTTTGTTTATGGTGTTTTCAATAAGTTCATTTAATGTAAACATTAAGAGGGGAACTTGGAGTTAATGCTTAAATCCTATATCTATACTTTTAAGTTATGAGTTGCTAGTGATGGTTGAGAAATACTCTCAACCTCTCCTTCTAAATTAGGAATAAGTTAGATCTCACAAACTCTATATTATAGAGTAGTCGTCGAATGGCATGTGTGTGTGTTGATGCATACACCTTTGTGTGGAATATATGAGTTCTTTCTATTATTGACTTGGTATCAGAGCTTAAGGCTCATATAGGGTTTTTGACAATGATGGTTAAGGAAAATTGTGTGGTGGTCAGTGTTAATGGTGTTCGAGCAATGGAGCTCTTTGGTTTTGTTTTGTTTGAATTTCAAAGTCCATCTGAGGTGTGCGATTTCACAAAGAAGTGGAAGAATTTTTTTAATTGCAGAAAGGGACATCGATGCTGAAGTTTAAAAAGGTATTTTGTTTTCTTCTTTCATCATGGAGTTCATGGTTTTAGAAAAATCCAATGGTATAAATATCCCCTCATGGAAAGTAAAAATTCAAATGTAATTAATGAGGAAAAAAGTGTGGGGCATAGTGAATGGTTTAGAAGTGGCACCTACAGATGCCAAACAGTTACTTGAATGGAAAAATAGAGATAACAAAGCTAAGTCCATTATCAGACTTGCTCTTTCAGATTCACAATTTCATCTTGTAGATCTCACTAAACCATCTGAGGAAATATGGGAACATTTGACTCAACTATTTGGTGTAAAAGCTAAGAATGAAAAAATTTCCATAAAGTTGCAATTATTTAGAATTAAAATGAATGATGAGACATCTATGTCCAGTCATGTAAATAATTTAATGTCTTTTTTAATACAATTAGTTGAAGTTGGTGCCAAGGTGGAGGATGAAGATGCTAAAGAAATATTACTAAATAGTCTTCCTTCAAGTTATAGTAATGTTGTCTTCACTTTGAGTCAAATGTATTCACAAAAATTGGATGAGACAATTGCAACGCTTTGGCAGAGGAAAATAGACTAAAGCTAAAGGATACAAAAGAAAACTATGAAATACAAAATGCATTGTTTACAAAGATGATCAAGAAAGAAAAATGCAAATAAAAGTGAACTTAAATGCTACTATTGCAGGAAAATTGGGCATAGAAGTTGTGCCAATGATTTGTTAAAAGGGAAAGAATCAACAAATATAGCTACAGATGAATATTCATTGAATTCTGATGATGAATTCAATGAAGAATTTGAATCTCTCAAACTCTTTTAGAACAACTACAGTTCAGTGAAAAAGCTCAACATAGATGATTGTCCAGATAGTATGGAAATTGTGGATCTAGGGAAGGATCCCTTCCTTCCCTCATTTGTTGACTACATGGGAGTGGTATTCTAATGAGGTTATGCGACAACTTGGGATGTTGTTCAGTAATTGACTTCAGAAGGTCCTTGATTCGGGAGTTCAAGATTGTAACTCGGGAATCCAACTTGCCGACTGCGCCTTTACGAGGGTCATGAGGCAACTTGATGGAGCCTATGTCAATCTGCAAGTTGTAAACCATTTAAAGAATGATTGTGTATTTTGTTGTTTATGGTGTTTTCAATAATTTTATGTAATGTAAACATTAAGAGGGGAACTTAGAGTTAATGCTTACATCCTATATCTGTAATGTTAGGTTATGAGTTGTTGATGGTTGGAAAATTCTCTCAACCTCTCCTTCTAAATTAGGAATAAGTTAGATCTCAGAAACTTTATATTTATGCTGTAAAGTGTCCCTATTTGAAAACAACTCTCCCAAAATGCTACATTTATCATTATCAACCATTGATTTTGATGTTAGACAATTGAAATAGTGTGTACCTTATGATTAAATATAGTTATTATTAATAGAAAACCGTTTTAAGAATAATGGACTTCATCAGCGCTAGGTTATATGATCACAGCTAGAATCAGTGGCCCTGCTGCAAGATGTTGGCACCGACAATGTCACCTGCCAAGTAAACATTGTGAAAATCTGAGTACGAAGTGAGTGGGAAGTGAGCCACGGATCGACATACACCCCATCGAGCGCCAATGCTTGGATTAATATATTTTAGTACCTGACCTGAACTAGTTGTTGGAATATACATCATCTTAAGTTGTTCTCCAATAAAAAATGATTATCTTAACTTTTTGGGAGTTTTTTTTGTATATTCAGTTCTTTATTACAGGAAGGAGTGAGGTCAGGTGATATGGATTAACTGTTGAAAATGCTTATTAATGTAGTCGTTGTATGGTGTAGTTTTTGTATGGTGGATCCTTCCTCCCTCCGCGGTCTATTTAAACTGCATGGTTCAATTGGGTTAAATTGATGACGGCTTTATATTGATATTGCCAGGAATGGGATTTCTAATAAAATGGGATGCAAGGGCGCTCTGTTATTCTTGACTGGTGGCTAGGTTGTTGTTGTTGTTCTGTGGAGGTTGGCAACCCTAATTTCTTGGGAGAAGCAAAGGGCATATCGAGTTTCCTTCATTATTTATGATAGGGTATCCATCAACGGATCAAAACTTAATTTATTTTCTTTAATTCATTTCTTTGTTATTAAATATGACAGAGTTCCGCTATGTGATTTTTTCAGAGAACGCTCAGGACTTCTTTGTATATGCAGTTATTTATTACATCAAGGAGTGATGCCGGTTGATATGGATTAACGGTTGAAAATGCTTAATACACAAAGTATCCTTTATCAGTAATTTGGCTACTAAGTTCAAATGAAAATTTATATAATCACATAAGTTAAATGTGCAAGAATTATTAAAGTGTTGAATTTAATTATAATTTTAAAAATGCAATTTAATTCCAAAAAACAGCTCATTCAGGAACAATTGGACCACCTAGTTCCAGTTCAAAAATCCAAAACACTAGAAAGTTAAGACTACCTCCAATTTCAATCATATCAATGTTTAATTTTATCTCCAAATTTGATTACCCTACTGGGTGCATTTGACAGCGATAGCTGCCCATCTGATTACCACTCAATTGAAAACACTAAAAACAATCTTAACGACAATAGGTATCCAGTGGATATTGTTCCATGTGCCCACGGCGGCAGGGTGCAGTTTGACGTTGATGGCTGCCTATCTGAGCACCACTGCATTGAAAGAGTCAAAGCTGCAACCCTATCATAATATGCATGCACCCCATCAGAATTAAGGAATCTGCAAATTCATTACAAAAGAAAAACTCAAAATATACATCCAAATATCAGACATCAACAACTGAATCCACTAATATTAGGGTTTCTTGCATGTAACTGATAGCATGCCTCTAAAAAAATCATTGGCAGTTCCCCATGTTTGAACAATTTGACATAATTTGAATGGATAATGGAAGCTTCTTTACGAGAATGGAACATTTCAGGTAGCCTGACATTTCAGAGAATTTCAGAGATTTTAAAAGGACAATGTCAGGTATCCTGTCTTTTCAGAGGTTTTAAATTATGTATTGTATTATGCATTGTATTGTTATAATAAATTTGAAAGATGGAAATTGATTCAACAAATATAAACCATTTTCAATTATATAATTGTAATAATTTCCATGTTCTCTTCTCTCACAAAACCCATGTACAGCCGGTTTCGATCCTGGGAGGTGTCAGTGGTTGATTGTACAGACGAAGAATCCATATACTTCTTTTATGTAGTTACAATGTATGACATATTTTCCAGTCTTGACAGGGGAAAGTGTTTGATTTTCTTCACCAATTTTAAAATTTGACATTCCTTGAGATGATAAGGAATTTAATAGGTAATTTGTTTTGAATTATATCTTCAAATTCAAGCTAATTTGTTTTGTTTTTTTATTGGGGTCTAGTAATTGGGGACAAGATTGTAAATTTTAATGGTTCAAAATTTATTTATGAATGTATAAAATGAATAAGTGTTAGAGTTAATGAGAGAAATATATTGTTTAAATTCATTTTTAATGTAGTTTTTTTAGAAAGTTGTTAGTTTCCAAGGTAAAAGTGAGTTGGATCTAATTAAAAGTCACTATCTTACAGATTGGTGTGGTTATCTTTTGTTATAATCTCATTACTATTAAAATAAGATTTTGTGTATTTCAAACACACAACCAATTTTATAAAATATTGGTGTCTTTGTTTTTATCTTTAAATACCTAAGCTATACCATAGATGAGTTGTTATTCTTTGTGGTTTTGAGGTAATCTTTTTTTTCCCATTGAAAATATGTTTTTTGGTACTTGGATATTTATGGTGAGTTATACTAATCAAACACCTCATTTTTTAAACTTCTTGAATGATGATATTTCATCTTAGGACCAAATAATTGATACTTATCTAAAAATGATATTAACATATGTAGTTGTAACCAAATTATGTAACTGAATAGCCCAATCTTATTGTTCACTCTTTGTAGTTGAGCATTTCTTTTATACTACTCTTTCCTACCTACATGATTCATGTGAGAGCATTCCCTCTATACTACTCTTTCTTATGTTATTGCTTTGCAGATTTTCTTTTGCAACATATAGCGCAATTGCTAGTATAGAGTAATTGTTGAAGGTCGTGTGTGTGTTGAGACATACACTTTTATATGGAATATATAAGTGCTTTCTATTCTTTCTTTGTATATATTTACCATCTTACTATAAATAATTAATGTATTATTTAAAATAATTAATATGGTATTTAAAAATATCATTTAAAGATAGCATAAATTAACATGGTGTTTATTTTTTAAATAAAAATTGACATCATAGGTATAACTTTAATTTTTTTCTAATATTACTATAAAATAATTATAAATGATTAATGTGTTGTGTAAAATAATTAATACGATATTAAAAAAAAATCATTTAAAGAGTTTATTTTTCTTCATAAGACTTGACATCATAGGTATAACTTTATTTTATTTTTAATATTACAATAAATAATTATATTTGTAAATAGTATGTTTTAATTTTATATAATATTATTGAACCAGATGTAAATTGTTTATTTAAATTTCAAATTTAAATAACATTAGTTGTTTATTTAAATTTTATATAATATTAATAAAAAATATTACGCTATATCTCATTTTCCTTGCCAATAAGCTAATATAAACTTAGAATCCAGATATTTAGTAAATATGCTGCATTCTACTCTAAAACACTGGTTTGTCATCCTCAATATTTTTATCACAGTTGTATGGTTGTTTATCCTTGTTAATATTTTTTTATCACAGTTGTACCTTTGTTTATATTAACCCAAAAAAAAATTCTACAAGCATGGCTCCACTTGCTTGCATTTTTATTATTATGGGCCCACGTCTATTGCAATGTCTTTGTCTCAATCTTAAACAGTGCTCCTGCAGGTAATAACGACATCAAGGTAAACAAATTAGGGTTTGTTTTCATTGTTAAAGAATATTTTGAGTTGGAAAATATTAAAGTTGTTTTTCGATGGAGTAAATGGGGCATGGTGATTTTTTTTCTTAATGGATGGTAAGAGGGCTTGAATTTTATTGTTAATAATGAAACTAATTTTAACACAATCAAAAACTTTTAAAACACATGAAATTTTAAAATTTAACAATTATATTTAAAATTTCAAAAAAATACTAGATTTTACTAAAATCACAAAAAATATCAAAACTAATTCACTATTTAAAACTGGAGAATATTAAACATAATGATATAATAAAATAATAAATAATTTATTAATTTTTCATTTTATTTAACAGTATCCCATGAAACATAAACATAAGCAAAAGGCAATAACTTAATATTCGCGAATCATGATCTTAAGTCACAGCAGCTTTCCAATGTCATTATGTGTAATTGAATATTAGGGACCCATCTTGCACTCAATCTCTATGTTTTAGGAAAGGTATGATTAATTACTTTTCATGTAATTCATGAGAATCTCAGTAAGTCTCTTTTCCTTGGGTTTCTTCTGCAAGTAATATTCCTTGTTCTTGTTCTAGTTCAGAGCTTTTCTCCAAGGAATATTCCTTGTTCTTGTTCTAGTTCAGAGTAGTGAACTCTCTCTTCATCTTCACATTCAACTGCGATGAAGAAAATAGAGCATTCAAAGTGTCTTAGTTTCTTTCTAAGCTATAATAGGACATTGGACCTTTTTCTTCATGTCCCATTCATATATGTAGTCTTCCTTCTCCCTCTCTTGTAGAAACATCCTTATTCCACGGAGTCTTTATTTTAACTCAACCATCTCTCTATCAAAATCTCGTTGACTTATTTTTCTTCTCCCAATGAAACCTTCTTAGGAATATCCCTCCATTTTAGGAATATCCCTCCATTCTCTTGTGGCTTTCATGTGATCCCTTTCCATGACCATCAATGGCCATTTCTTTCTCCTTCTCTATGCACTTCTTCGTGCTCACTATGAGCTGCAAACAAGCCTCCGCAAGACACCTCACCAAGCTTCTCTCCTTTGGCTTGGCCTTTTGGTATCACATGTTCACCTCCTCTAGAAACTCCCAAGCTTCCTCTACTCCAATGGATATTGCACACTGATCACCTATTTGAGAATGTTGTGTAACCAGTTCCAAAAATAAAATAAAAGAGATATCAACGCCTTAGAAATAAGCCACTTCGAGGGGGCAACCTCCAATACATTACATAAATGAACAATTCTTGGATGATCCAATTTACAAAACCTCCTTTCTATATATAGGAGTCCATGGGGCCATAATGTAATCCTAGTGGGCCACGATGTAATCCTAGCCGACCTAACAATAATAATTTAAGGGCACAATAATAATAAAATGGGGGTTACAAGGGTACAATAATAACAATAAGGGGGTTACACTAACAACAATAAGGAACTATACTAGTAATATAGGGACCTAACATGCCCCTCTCCTTCAGAAAAGTGTTGTCCTCAACGCTTGAGTAGCTCTGGGTGCTTCTGTATAAAATTCTCATCCTCCCATGTAGAATCTTCAGTGGGTAAGTTCTTCCACTTGATGAGATACTCTGAAATTGATCGGTTCCGTAGCTGTCGAGTTCTTGTTTCCATGATCGCTTCGGGTTCCAATATGATTTTTCCTTCCTCATCAAGTTCTGGCAATATTGTTTGAACTGGAAGATTTTCACCTATAACCTTCTTTAAGCATGAAACATGGAGAACTGGATGTACTCGCGAAGAAGCAGGAAGCTCCAATTTGTATGCCATAGTACCAATCTTTTGCAACACCTTGTAAGGACCATAGTACTTTGGCGATAATTTATTATCCTTCTTTGCTTGCTTGAGGGACATTTGTTTGTATGGTTGTAGGCGTAAAAATACCCAATCTCCTACATCAAAACTTCTCTCGCTACGATGTTGATCTGCCTGTTGTTTCATTCGATTTTGTGCCAAATTCAGGTTATCCTTTAAGAGTTGGAGAACTTCTTGCTGATGCTCGATGTGATCTTCCACTGCTTGAACCTTCGAATTTTCGCTTAAAGATGATGTGATCGATGGTGGATGATATCCATAAAGTGCCATAAATGGGGTCATTTTTGCTGCAGTATGGAAGGAAGTGTTATACCACCATTCAGCGAGAGGTAACCACTTGACCCATTGAGTTTGTTTATCAGATACAAAAACAACGAAGATATCCTTCCAAACATTTATTTACTATCTCAGTTTGACCATCAGATTGAGGATGATAAGATGAGCTATGAGCTAATTGAGTACCCAAACAAGAAAATAACTCCGTCCAAAAATTTCCAGTAAAAAATGGGATCTCTGTCGCTCACAATAACCCTTGGGCTTCCATGTAGCTTTTGAATTCTGTCCATAAATGTAGTAGCAACTGTACTTGCTTTAAATGGATGAGATAATGCACAAAAGTGTGCATACTTAGTAAGTCTATCAACTACCACCATGATGACACTCTTTCCTTCAGACTTAGGTAAACCTGTGATAAAATCCATTGAAATCTCCTCCCAACGTTGACTTGGAATGGATAAAGGTTGTAGAAGTCTCGGGGTCTTAATTGTCTCAACTTTATTCTGCTGGAAAACCAAACATTCTGCCACAAAATTTTGAATATAATATTTAAGGCCATCCCAAAAAAATTCTTTCTTCACCCTGTGGTAAGTTTTTAAAAATCCTGAGTGTCCTCCTAAAGGAGAAGTGTGCAATTCCAGAAGAATATTTTGTTTTAGCTGGGAATTCTTACAAAGATATAAGCGATCTTTGTACCATAGGGAATCATTTTTCCAACTAAATGTATCAGATGTACTAGGATCTTGCTGCAACTTTTGAATGAGTGTCCATACATCTTTGTCCTTCTTCCATTCATCTCTTGCTTCGGTTATCCAATCTGGTTGGATAATAGAAATGGCACAAAGCAATGGTTCCACCTCTTCATTCTTTCTTGAGAGTGAATCTGCAACAACATTAAGCTTTCCTTTTTTGTAGATTATTTCAAAGTCATAACCCAACATCTTTGTGACCCATTTTTGCTGCTCTTCTGAAGATAGTCTTTGTTCCAAAAAGTGTTTAAGACTATCATGATCAGTTTTTACCTTGAAGTGTCTTCCCATTAGGTAAGTTCGCCATTTCTTTAGTGCATGAAATATTGCTAACATTTCCTTCTCATAAATAGGTTTCTGTAAATACTTTCCTTTGATTGGACGACTTTCAAAAGCAATGGGTCTTCCTTCTTGCATTAAACAACACCAATTCCATTTCCTGAGGCATCACATTCCACAATAAAGGTTTTTGTGAAGTCTGGCATAGCTAAGACCGGTGCTAGGCACATTGCCTCTTTAAGATGTTCAAAGGCCTTAGTTGCTTGAGGAGTCCATGAAAATGCATCTTTCTTCAATAATGTTGTTAGAGGTGCTGCTATTCTCCCATAATTCTTAACAAACTTGCGATAATACCCTGTTAACTTGAGAAATCCTCGCAACTGCTTTATGGTTGTGGGGACTTTCCATTCCTTAATGGCTTTAATTTTGTTAGGGTCTACTTTAACACCCTCGTGAGATACAATATGACCCAGATATTCCACCTCTTGTACTCCAAAGAAACGTTTGGATGTTTTTGCATATAATTGTTTCTCCTGCAATAGTTTGAGCACCCTGTCAACATGTTCAACATGATCCTTCCAAGACTTGTTGTAGATTAGTATATCAAAAAATACTAGCACAAATTTTCTAAGGAAGGGTTTGAAAATGGAATTCATCAACCCTTGAAATGTAGAAGGTGCATTGGTAAGGCCAAAAGGCATGACCAAAAATTCATAATGACCCTCATGAGTTTGAAATGTTGTTTTTGGAATATCTTCGGTCTTCATTCTAATTTGATGATATCCTGAATGAAGATCCAACTTGGTAAAATAAATTGCTCCATGTAATTCATCCAATAATTCATCAATCACAGGAATGGAAAATTTATCTTTAATGGTGAGCTTATTGAGCTCCCTATAATCTGGACACATTCGCCATGATCCATCCTTCTTGTGTACCAATACTACGGGAGCAGAGAAATAACTTTGACTAGGTTGAATTATATCCGCCTCTAACATTTCTGCAATCATACGTTCAATTTCGCTCTTTTTCACTTAAGGATATCTATAAGGCCTGATTTTTGGAGGAATCAATTCAAATTGATTCTTCAAACAAGACTTATGCAATTCAGAAAAAAAAGAGAAAAAAAAAATACACACCTTTTTATTTCTTTTGAGGAGCTCGATATTGAAATTGGATTATCTCTGTGATTGTAGCACTTCAATATTTGAATTTCAGCACCAACATAGCCCTCTGAATTCTCTTTTGAATTCCATAGGTCTAACCTGATTTGGATTCTCCAAGACAAAGTTGTGTCTAATCTCCCATAATGACCTAATTATGGACTGGTTCATTAGAGAAAACTTGTACGACTTTCCACGTGTCACTGTTTTGTCCTTCGACTCTAAAATTGATAGCCAAGAAACTATAGTCTGTGTACTTGTGACCAATTTTTATGGCACTCCAATCCGATGCTCAAAGAGAGAGTTATGAATATTTTCCCACGATCACCTCTTTGAGATGAAATTCGGGAGCCTGAAAAAGCACTACCTTCCACAGATCATATCTCCGAAAATATTGCGAACCAAGCTCTGAAATTTTTTTAAAAGTTTCCTCAGGATTTTAGCTTCACACCCTAAAAATTTCAGATTTTGAACCTTTGTAGAAAAAAATTTATAG
Source organism: Pinus albicaulis (assembly GCA_034641835.2). Classification (NCBI taxonomy): domain Eukaryota; kingdom Viridiplantae; phylum Streptophyta; class Pinopsida; order Pinales; family Pinaceae; genus Pinus; species Pinus albicaulis. The sequence goes on from CM076581.1 coordinate 491,543,839, forward strand.
CGAAAATTCCACGATGACCTGTTTAGAGCAGCGAAACCCTAGAATCCAAAGCTCTAATACCAAATGTTGTGTAACCAGTTCCAAAAATAGAAGAAAAGAGATATCAACGCCTTAGAAATAAGCCACTTCGAGGGGGCAGCCTCCAACACATTACATAAATAAACAATTCTTGGATGATACAATTTAAAAAACCTCCTTTCTATATATAGAAGTCCATGAGGCCATAATGTAATCCTAGTGGGCCACAATGTAATCCTAGCCGACCTAACAATAATAATTTAAGGGCACAATAAGAACAAAATGGGGGTTACAAGGGTACAATAATAACAATAAGGGGGTTACACTAACAACAATTAGGGACTATACTAGTAATATAGGGACCTAACAGAGAATTTCACTTGTTATCTTCAATTTGAGGACTTCTTCTGACCCTTGCTCTCTTCCAACCTCAATTGGAACATCTCTTTCTTTCTGTAGCCTCTCTACTGCAATGGTTCTTTCCCACGATCCTTAGGAACACTATTTGTTCTCTTTTACAACTCTATTAGTTGTAGTAATTATCACCATCTCTTCCTCTATTGTTGATATCTTTGTAATTTGTTAGCTTCTTTCTAAAATTAAAATAAAATTTTAAAGACCAGATTACCTGTCAGGTCTCTTCACCAATGACGTCTCAATCCTTCTAGCTTTGTTTCTTGGTCGAAACTTCTTCATTTGCTTTAAATTCTCTAACTTTGCTCTGAGTCTTGACACCTTGATGTCTCCTTGCATTCTTGGTCAATATCCTCTACCACAAATATGTTGTTCCTCTGTCACCATGTATCCTCAATTGTCTCTCACTGTCTCTGTTCTTTTTCAAAAGTGGTCTGCTTAAACTCTATTCCTTCAATCGTTCTCTCCTCTACTAGTAATCCTTATAAGTTCTTTGTTGGCTTCACTTTTCTTATGATCACTTCACTTTTCTCTTTATTCCCAAGGAACATGTTATCACTTTGATACCACTTGATGCAATGTTATCCACATCGCGGGGATATTTCTCTACTATTTTGGTGGTGCCTAAACCTTCTTGGCTAATCCACGATCCTTTTCCTTGTAACTAGACTTAACTCCAACTCTTTGCTCGTTATCATTGATTCCAAGTTCTTCGTCGAGACTTCCCAAAATGCCCATTCCTATCTCGGTGAGTGGGTGCTATTATTTGTGTGGGCTCTGAAATCCTGGACGACGTGTTTACCTTAAGGCATGGTCTTTCAAGTGACTAGGAGCTCTCGCCCTAACCTCCAAATCAACAACTCTAATTCAATTGCAATCAACGGCTAGTGTTTTCTCAGTGGTGACTGGGCGTATCATTAGTGTGGGTGCTAGTCTAATGGTCACACATTATCATAGTAAAAGTTGAAAATAATTAATATTATTTTGTATTAATGGAGAAATGTTTACATTGTTGTAATGTATCTCCTTAAGTTAGGATTAGTTCCTAGGTTATAGGAGTTTGTTTACAACTTCCTATTCCTTTGTATGTATTTATTGTTGTATCATTCGATCATGTAATGTAAGATAGTGTAGAGAGTGTACTCTCCATTTTGTGTGCAGTCTCTAGGTGCAGTACTCACCTAAGAGCTACCTTTTTATTCAATTCATTTTTTATCATGGTATCAGAGCTCAGACTGGGTGAGCCTAATTTCCTTTAGATCCCTAAGTGGCTACAAAGCCCTCGCAGCTATAGAGCCTTCACGTTTACACAACCTTTGTGGCTATGGTGCACACAAGAGTTTCAACGCTCACAGAGGAGTAGGTGGACTGTAGCAAACACCTCACTCACAGGTCTTAGAATTTTTTTCTAAGCATAAGTGGGTCGATGTAGTTTTCAACATGACATTTGCACTGATAGGCGTGATCACCGCAACTGTTAGGGTCATACCCACCCTGATTTAGGGACACTCATGAAATTTTTAATTCAGCGCAGATTTTGGGCTCTGAAATGCGTTGACCTCTTTTTTTTGGTTCTGCACATGGGATTTTTCCGTTTGTGGTGGAGCTGAGTCATAGACACATCTTTTGTTGGTTCTGCACATGGGATTTTCCCGTTTGTGGTGGATCTAAGTCGCAGACACATACTTTTTTGGTTCTTCACATGAGATTTACCCATTTGTGGTGGATCTGAGTCGCAGGCACAACAACTTTTCATATCAGTGGTGGATCTGAGTTGCAGTCACAGAGATCATTCCAGATCAGTGGCAGATCTGTGATTAGCTTCTGGTATGTATTGATTTTGTTTTTTAGTGTAGCTTTTAATTATTTAATTGTTTAGAATTATCAGAGGATCTGAAATCCAATCAGTCCAGTATGAATAACCTTACAGAAACATATCTCAGTGAGTATAAAAAACTCAATGGTTCCAGTTATACCAATTTGAAATTCAGGCTATAGACACTTCATGAGGGAGCGAATGCGTGGTCGATTTTTTGCGGTGGTGAGGAGAAACTAAATATTAGAACATGGACAACTACAATTATACAAGACTGGGATAAAAGGTAGAACAAGGAAAAAGTCTTACTAAATATGTCTGTTAAAGACAATATTATTCCACACATAAGAGATGGGAAATTGTCCACTGAGATCTGGATGACGCTCAAGAACTTATACCAGACACAAAACACAAATTGCATCTTGTCACTCAAGGACAAGTTGTTTTCAATGAGGATGGAGGAGAATGAATCCGCTGCTGGATTCATTGCAGGGGTTAAAGACCTGAAGGACAGATTGGGTGACATCAGGGAGAAGGTGTATGATTCCGATTTAGTCACAATCACGTTGAATGGAATGAAGATGAATATAAGATATTCATCATAGGCTTGGTAGCACAGGATAAAGCCCCTGCATTTGAAGAATTGACAGTAATTTTATTACAAGAAGAAGAGCGATGACAAAATTTGAGATCTCAGAGTGTCGATCTTGGGCTGATGGCGAAGAGAAAGTCATATAAATGGAAACATCCACAACAACGACAGAAAGGCAGAAGCACTTTTCAAAAGAGACCATATAGAGGTATATCTTCAAATAATGTTTTTTGCATTAAATGCTTTTACTGTGGGAAAAATGGCCATCAAGCTAAGTTTTGTTTTAAGTGGCAGATAGATGAGTCTAGGAATAAGCAGAGTAAGCACACGAGATATTTTGTTGATGAAGGTTACAGTTATGATCTTCACCTGTTTGTAGTTGATTGTGCTCTTTCGGCTTCTAAGGAGGATGAGGACGACATATGGTATTTTGATTCAGGCACATCCTCACATATGAGAGGTAAGAGAAATTGGTTTGAGTTCTTTGAAGAAACCTTTTGCGAATCAAAAATTTATCTAGGAGATGATAGAGGCTATGAGATCAAAGGGTATGGTGACATTTCGGTAATGTTGCCTAGTGGTAACATCGGACATATTAATAATGTGATGTATGTGCCCAGGATTAAGAAAAACTTAATCTCTATATATATGATAACATATCATGATCTGCTAGTTGAATTATTCAAAACATATTGTTCATAAAGGACAACAATATGGAACCAGTTGCATCAGGGGTACGTGTGGGGAGCATGTATAAATTGAATTTCAAGAGCATGCCACACCAAGCTATGGTTTCAACAATATTGACAGCCGAAAATCTCTGGCACCAGAGATTCGGTCACCTCAACTTACAAGACCTCATGCTACTTCAAAGAAAAGGTATGGTCGATGGACTTTCTGCTTTTCATAGAATTTAGTTATATTGTGATGGATGTGCATTAGGAAAAATGCATAGAGAAGAATTTCCTTTGCATGTTGATAGGAAGAAAAGAGATATCCTAGAGCTGGTGTATACAGACATATGTGGACCTATGCAGACTAGGTCGCTAGGTGGTGCATATTATTTCCTATTATTTACTAACGACTGAACTAGATTCGCGTGGAAATATTTTTTAATTAAAAAGAGTGAGACCTTCAATGCTTTAAAGAATTTAAGACTCTGGTGGATAAGCAGACAAGGAAATTCATAAAAATTCTCTACTCTGATCAAGGGGGAGAATACAGGTTGGGTGAGTTCATGAATTTTTGCAGATATCATGGGATTGTTCAATGGTTCATAGTGCCACACACTCCGCAACAAAATGGAGTTGCAGAACGAAAGAACAGAACCCTAGTGGAGTGTGCACGAAGTATGCTTCAAGGTAAGGGTCTATCAAATGGTTTTTGGGTCAAAGATATCAACACTGTTGTTTATTTAAAGAATAGGAGTCCTACTAAATGTCTTAACTTTAAGACTATTTTTTAATCACTTTATGGATTTAAACCAACAGTGAGTCATCTAAGAGTTTTTGGGTCAAAATCTTTTGCCCATAGACCCAAGGAGGATAGGGTCAAAATCCTTGCCCAAAATCCTAAAGCCATGAAATGTATCTTTGTAGGATATTGCACTAAGTTTAAAGCCTACAAGTTGTTTAATCCCATGTCTTATAAAATATTTGTAAGTCAAGATGTTATATTTCATGAGAAGGTTGAGGAAGGAAAGGAAGATAGTCATAAATAATGGCACACTCCATTATTGATGGAAGAAATCAACGAGGATAATCAGCATCAGGAGAAGAAAGATGAAGAAAGAGGTGATGTAGTCAACAAGACAAGCCTGCACAGGTCTGAAGCAGACTGATTTTAGGTGAGTCCTCTACCGAGAAGATCAAGTAGGGAGACTCAATTACCAAACAGATTGAAAGACTATGCTTTAATGTCAAACATTTTAAATGTTATAGAGCCCACAAATTATAAAGAAGGAATTCAATCTGATGAATGGAGGGCTGCAATGAAGGAAGAAAAAGAATCAATTATTAGAAACCATACTTGGGATCTAGTAGAACTGCCTGAAGGAAAAACACCCATAGGTTGTAAGTGGCTTTACAAACTTAAATTTAATGCAAATGGGAATATAGAAAAGTTTAAAGCTAGACTGGTAGCAAAGGGTTATTCACAGAAAGAGGGAATAGACTTTGAAGAAATGTTTTCTCTTGTAGCCAAATTGAATACGATTAGAATGTTAATTTCATTAGCAACAAAATATCAGTCGAAGCTAGACCGGCTAGATGTTAAATATGCATTTTTGAATGGTGATTTAAAGGAAGAGATTTATTTAGTCCAGCCTAAAGGGTTTTTCAAAAAGGGGCAAGAACATCTAGTGTGTAGGTTGAAAAAGGCACTATATGGTTTAAAACAAGCACCCAGGTCTTGGTACGAGAAGATTGATTCATTCTTCTTACAACATGGTTTTCATAGGAGCATGAATGATCCAAATCTGTATACCATGTATAATAAACAAAGGCAGATCATTTTGATTTCTTTATATGTGGATGATATTATTATAACAGGTAATGCAGATGATTTGATCAAAGAAATCAAATTGCAGATGTCGCAAGTTTTTGAAATGAAAGATATCGAAAGTCTACATTATTGCCTGGGTCTGGAAGTATGGAGAGGCTCTAGACAAACTTTTCTTACTCAAGGGAAGTAAGTCAGAGGTATTTTCACAAGGTTCAAGTTGGAGTATTGTAAGACATCATTAACACCTTTGCAGCATAATCTAAAGTTATGCAATGGCGATGGATCTAAGGAAGTGAATGCCACTTTGTATAGACAACTAGTTGGTATTATGATATATATAACTACAAATAGACCAGACTTAGTATACTTTGTTAGTGTGTTGAGCCAGTTCATGTCTAATCCACTTGAAATTCATTGGACAACAACAAAATGAATGTTGAGGTATCTTTGTGGTAGTAGTGATTATGGTATTTTATACACTGACACATTTGATGTTATCTTAGCAAGTATTTCAAACTCAGATTGGGTAGGTAATCTGGATGACCGAAGATCCATCACAGGTTATGCATTAGTATTGGATCTGGGGTCATAGCATGGAGCAGTAAAAAGCAGAGTATTGTGGCGTTATCTTCAACTTTGTGTGAAACTACATGTGAAGCTATCTGGTTGAGAAGGCTTCTCCATGATGCAGGAGAAAAGTAGAAAGAAGCAACCATTATCAAATGTGACAACTAGAGTACCATCAAGCTATCATACAATCTAGTATTCCTCAAGAATAGGAAACACATAGATACTCAGTTTCACTTTGTTCGAGAAAAAGTCCTGTCAAAAGAAATATTTATTGAATATTGTAAAACTTGTGACAATATGGTAGCCATTTTTACTAAGCCTCTTGGAAAAATTAAGTTTGAATTGTTTAGAGGAATGTTAGGAATACAGGACAATCCTTTCTCCATTAAGGGGGAGAGTTGAAAATAATTAATATTATTTTGTATTAATGGAGAAATGGTTACATTGTTGTAACGTATCTCCTTAAGTTAGGATTACTTCCCAGGTTAAAAGTGTTTGTTTACAACTTCCTATTCCTTTGTATGTATTTATTGTTGTATCATTCGATCATGTAATGTAAGAGAGTGTAGAGAGTTTACTCTCCATTTTGTGTGTAGTCTCTAGGTGCAGTACTCACCTAGGAGCTGCATTTTCTATTCAATTCAGTTTTTATCAATAAACTCCTCGGTTTATATGCATGCTGATAACCCTTATCGCGTGGGCCCTTGTTTCAATTGCCACGACCAAACGACAATATTGATGACAATGGTGGAGTGTAGGGGGCCTCCCATTGTGATGTCAACAAGGAAGGGGAGTGTGGATCCAATGCAAAGTTTTGTTCTCCCAATCTATAATGGATGTTTTAATGAAATCAACACATTGTTGGGGCACCACCTGTGACATAAGCCAGGGGGGTATGCAATTACCCTCCACCGTTGATTTAATAAATGATTTAAATTTACAATGGCCTTTGGTAGTGGTCCCCTTTCACCTTTGGAACCTTGAACTGCTACACACTCTTAATATGGTTTTGGTCCATTTTCAATACAAAATTTGGGCTCATCGATATACAATGTCCCCACTATGCTCCTAGTGGTCTCGATTATACTCGAACTGAGTTCCAACATTTCAGATTCATTGTTGAGAACTTATTAGTGTGACAACTCATTATTGTACATGACATGTGGATCAACACACTTAGGTTTCTAATCATACACACAAAAGGTTTTCAAACACCCATTGCAACTAAGGTGATTGTCTTGGTTACACTAAGCTCCATAATTAACATTTTGTGACCAACATTGACTCATCACAAAGGGTCGATATTCAACTTCCTCTAGTTATGGTATGGTCTTCTTTTAAAATCTTGCACAAAGACGCTCACCCACCTTACACGGGATATCCATATATGATCTAAGAGAGAGAATGAACATGAGAAGTACAAAAACAAACCTATATTCTATTATTATTCAGAATAGAGTATTTATAGAGAAGTCACAATAGGTTTACATGGGAACTACTCCTAAATTCTCGATAAGAAATTCATTTCCAAAAAATAATATAATAAAAAAATGCATGGTCACAAGCTCCATCTCTAAACATAAACTTGTTGGGAATTTTAATTTGCATGCAACAGCCTAAATATAAGTTTGTGGAAACTTGGGAATTTAAAAAAAAAAAAAAAAACCATATCTAAATTAAAAAATTAAAATAATCAATAAATATTTCTTACTTTTAAGAATTTCAAAGTCAAAATGATTCAATTAACCTGGTTTACAAAGAAGGCAGAAGCATTTAATTGCAATCAACCTAGTTCACTCAAATGATTTTAAACTTTAACTTTATTGGAATGTCTAGATGTTTCATCATAGTCCCAAAAATTCGTTAGACATCTCTCGAAAAGACCTTACAGAGTTTATAACTTAAAAAAAAAACATTTTTTTACAAAGTTTGTAGTTTTTCTCATCAAAACATTTTCACTCTTTTAAAAATATAATTATATACGATTCTAAAAATGAACGGGGAAATAATTTTGTAATATAAATGATAAACCATTAAAATATCTATGAATATTTCATATATAAATCATTTTAAAACTACACTGTAAATAACAATAATAATATACATTGAAATATAATGCTATAATATTTAATAAACTATTACAATATCAAGTATTATAGTGCTCTACATTTATGTAGCAAAAGGAATGTGCATGGCAATATAACCATGGGAGATCTTTCTCATTAAAATATTTATTTTTCATTGTGATATCCTTTCAAAGCATTTTAGATGTTTACATCAACTGTAGCGTGTGCAACCAACATTTAAGATGCAAGTTTAGAAATGTAAAAATTGAAGTTGGATTTGTATAGTATAATTATTTTGAAGATATTTGAGAGATGTGGATCGATGTTATTAATAAACGAAAGTGGAGAACCAATAGCTTTAATAGAATTATGTTAGAAAACACGAGATAGTTGTTCCAATGAATTGTCAATGTGTTAACTGTAAATTCAAAATATTAAATAATTTAAGATGGTTTTGTTACTTAATTGCCATTGTAAGTTAGTTTTCAACATTATAATTTTGAAATAATTGTGAAAATGAAGCGTTGTAAATGAGATTTTTTTGGGTAAGAGTTATTTTTTGAAATTTTGTGAGTGAATTAGAATTGTATAATAAAAATAAAGTGTTAAATAATTTAGTATGGTTATAGTATTTAATGATGTAATTTAATTAATAGATATTTTGGTTTTTTTTTTTTGAAATGTCATGATACAATTTTAAATGAAATTATGATTTTTTTTTTAAATGTCATTTTGATTGTAAAAATGGATTTAATGTCCTGAAAAAGCTTTAGAGCATTCAGATTTTTCTGATTACACAATTCAAACTTCAGATACTAAAAATTCTCTAAAGAATTGGGAAAAGGCATAGAAAAATGCCAAAACATTTAGCAATAAAATGTGGATAAGTTTTAAGCTAATTGATAAAGATATAGGAATTAAAGGGAATAACATTATTACAATGTTAATTAAATAATTAAATTTAGTATTTTTAAGAATTTTTTTAATAGAGGAAAAAATATTGTATTATGGGTAAAAATGTGAAGTTGGGTTACATTTTTGTGAGAATCGGCGGCGGAAAACTTTTTTTTCTCAACAATTCGGTTGAACTTTTATAAAATTTCGGCCGAACTTTTCTAGAGTTCGGTCGAACTTTCGAAATTAGTTCGATCGAACTCATTATGCCATTTACATTGACGGCATACTCATGGCGTGGGCAAACAAATTTTTGGCTAGAGATGGGAAAATCAGCAACAAAATTTCAACCGAACTAATAGTCCGGCTGAACTATTAGTTCGACCGAACTTTTAAAATAGTTCGGCTAAACTTGTTCTTATAAATATATCGGCCTGCAAACCTTAACAGGTTCTGGGCGTATTACCGTTGTTTGTTTGTCTCGCGTCTGTGTGTTTGTTGGGGCAATGAGGTGAGGTTTTGCTCTGTTGTGCCGCGATGACGAGGCGAGGTGTTGCCCTATTTTTTTTGTAATTAATTTTTGTTGATTTTTTTTGTTTGATTTTAATTTTAATTTTTTTTGTTTGCAAGGAATTTGGTCTGCATCCTCCATGACGTCTTCAGCGATCTCCCAGTTCATCTTCTCGTTGTGGCTTCGTCCTGTTGTCGTCTGCGAATTTCCAGGTATGTTATCCTTCTCCTCTATCTTGAATTTACAGTTTTATGAAGGTTTTGTTTCCGAACCCAACCTCTGTAGTTCCTCTATCTCTATCTAGGTGTCTAGTTCCTCCATCTCTGTGTTCATGTCTGGCTTACAGATTACAGATTACCAAATTTCCAAAAGAATCAAATTTTGGAAAAAAACATAAAATTTATAGATTACCATGTTTTTAATTTCATCATTCATACCATCATAATTCATCTTCTTTTTTCAGATTCATAATTAATATAGTCATAATTCTTATTCTATATTCAGATTCATCATTCATAGAATAATTCATATAATAAATCATAAACAAATTCTATAATTAAAATTCATTATTTATGAATATTAAATGGTTGAACATTTAACAAGAAACCATATTTATAGTACATATTAAACTCTAATTTCAAATTTTCATTTCAGATATGTCAAAATAAGGACTAAAATCTTACATCATAAATTTGTGAGCTATATTCATAATCGTAGAGAGTAGTATTTTTTGGTTTAAAAGGAAGATTTCTAAAAATGTTTCACTCCAAACTTTCCAAATGAGAATTTTGTTATGCCAAATTCACTCTCCAAATTCCTGATATTAGGTTGTCACTGTCACTATGTTAATTCTCTCCAAACACCTGATATTAGGTTCTCACTATCACTATGTTAATTCTCTCCAAATGACTGATACTAGGTTGTCACTATCACTATGTTAATGTTGTCACTATGTTAATATTCAAATTTGGTTTGTAACTATCACTATGTTAATGTTGTCACTATGTCATTGTCACTATGTTAATATTCAAATTTGGTTTGTAACCTTCCCTAGGTGATTACAGGATCTATGGCCTACTCTGATCCTTATAATATGCACAGAACCTAGAGACTAAACTAGATATTAGCGAGGTTCTCGTGCACTGTGCAGTTTGAACTATCACGTGCATGTCTGAGAGTCTGTGACATGCTATAATTGAATCTATGTCAAAAAATTTCACATTATAATTCTTGACGTATATAATTTTTATGTTTCATTCTTTGTTGAACTGTGTGATGTGTCACTTTGGCTTGGAGGGTTCACGCCTTGCAGGCCCTTTGGAGGTTGCAAGGTTGTATAGCATGGATGTTGTGAGCCCTTACGATTTGTATAGCATGTATATTGTGGGCCCTAAGAATTGGTTCTGATTTTGAATTTGTTTTGCATTATAATTTTTGTTCATACATTAGAATTAGGTGAGCTACATCCATTTCCCTCAGAAATTACTAACTAGTGTTTTCATTTCTTCCACTGAAAAACAGACTTTTGCAAGCTGAGAAAAAAAATCTTCCTGTCAAATACAAATTGAGAAATGACTGTTTAGATATGTATTTTCATTTCTTCCATTGAAAATTTCCATGGCCAGTTGCACCTCCATATGGTTCCTTTCATTACACGTTGAATACTTTGACTTATAATCTGTACTTGTTCTCTCCTCCACATACCATCTGTCTGCCTCCATCTGAGTAGATTTTTCTTGAGTTAACTTATTTAAATTACAAAATGCCAACAACCTGTTCATTGGCCTTTATTATTATTATTATTATTTTTAATTTACATTTTATTATTATTATTATTATTATTATTATTATTATTAAATTTAGTATTAGTCCACTTAAAAGTTGTAGTGCATTGGAAGAGACATACTATACAACCTTCCTAAATTGAAGGTCTCACTCTTTCATCATTAGTATAACCATTTTTCGCTTGTCTAGCCTTTTATTGTTTCCTAACAAAAAAATTTGTTTTGATAATAGTTATAGATTTTTGTTAGGAAACAATAATTATAAATTCTTTTTGACAAATATATTAATAATGAAATCTGAACCTAGCTGCATTCTTCAACATCTAAGAGACACAATTGTATTGTGATATTTTCCCTTCTTCCCAACTTAGTCCATCCTTCTAGAAAAATCCATTTTAATGAAGCAAATATATCCATAGTGATCCACTGATATTTATTCACCAACAACTATTCCATTTTGGACTTATATATCTCAAAACTATGCTCATTGAATTTATGCATCTATATCTTTAAACTACTCAACTATTTCATTTCACCATAGGAACCAATTCGATATATTTCCCATTTTAATGGGGTCTATCACATTTCGAGAAAAATACATTAGCCATAAAAGTTTCCCATTGAAACCAAAATTAATTTTATACAAAACGTAGGTTTTAACCTTATATAGTTAATTGTTTCAAATAGATTCTTAATAAAATAAAAAATATTCAATGTAAAACACATGCATTAACATATAATTGTGATATTTTCCCTTCTTTCCAACTTAGTCCATCCTTCTAGAAAAATCCCTTTTAATGAAGCTGATATATCCATAGTGATCCAGTGATATTTTTTCACCAACAACTATTCCATTTTGTACTTATATATCTCAAAACTATTCTCATTGAATTTATGCATCTATATCTTTAAACTACTCAACTATTTTATTACACCATAGGAATCATTTCGATATATCTCCCATTTTAATGGGATCTATCACATTTCGAGAAAAACACATTAGCCATAAAAATTTCCCATTGAAACCAAAAGTGATTTGATACAAAACATAGGTTTTAACCTTATATAGTTAGTTGTTTCAAGCAGATTCTTAATAATATGAAAAATATTCAATGTAAAACACATGCATTAACATATAATTGTGATATTTTCCCTTATTTCCAACTTAATGGACATCCTTCTAGAAAAATCCCTTTTAATGAAGGAGATATGTCCATAGTGATCCACTGATATGTTCACCAAAAACTATTCCATTTTAGACTTATATATCTCAAAACTATGCTCATTGAATTTATGCATCTATATCTTTAAACTACTCAACTATTTTATTTCACCATAGGAATCAATTCGATATATCTCCCATTTTAATGTGTTCTATCACATTTCGAGAAAAAAAAAATAGCCATAAAAGTTTCCCATTGAAACCAAAAGTAATTTGATACAAAACATAGTTTTTAACCTTATATAGTTAATTGTTTCAAATAGATTCTTAATCAAATGAAAAATATTCAATGTAAAACACATGCATTAACATATAATTGTGATATTTTCCCTTCTTTCCAACTTAGTCCATCCTTCTATAAAAATCCCTTTTAATGAAGCAGATATATCCATAGTGATCCACTGATATTTGTTCACCAACAACCATTCCATTTTTTACTTATATATCTCAAAACTATGTTCATTGAATTTATGCATCTATATCTTTAAACTACTCAACTATTTTATTACACCATTGTTACACAGCATTTTTTCACCGTCCTTGCAATCCCTCGTCTTGCATATTGGAGGATCATTCTCGTGACTTGTGAACAGTGTCATACTCTGCAAACACCTTCTTTGCATCCTTCTGCATAAGGACATCATTTTTCCTGTTGGACATTTCCTAAAAAAGCACACAAAACCTATGTTTTGGCCTTGGCGCAGGTAGCCAATTCATCCCTCGCACCAATGTGGGAGATTTGCACTAGATCCTGTGCCACCTAGCGCTCTGTCTTAGTGTAGTACCTGCGCCAGCTGTTTTAGGAATTTTTTTTAACAAATAGAGGTGTAACTTTCTTTCTAACTACCTTAGGGATGAGTCATTGGAATAGGTTAAGTTGATAAGCCACAGATCTCTCTCTTTAGGCAGTGGTTTTTACCTCCCATGGAACACTCCTTGAAGATAGGACTCCCTTCCATGATTATAGGGATCCTAAATTCTCCCTCCCCCTCTATATAAATAGGCCTTCTCCCTTTATGAAAGCTAGCTGAGCATATAGCCAAGGAGCTAAACTTGGAAGAAGAATACTATAGCTGAGTAATTGCTATTAAGAAGGTAGAACCAAGGAGAATTCCGTAGAGAGAGTCCCGTCTAGATTCTCGACGAGCCTTTGTGAGACGTGCTCCGCTTGAACCCTGCTGGAGGAGATCGCAACGTCGAAGCTTGGTTGTATTCTTCCTTCCATTTATTAATATACTCGACTATGGTGTTGGTTCCATCATTGTGTTATGTTGTTTATGTAATGAAATTGATTTAGTCCTCTTCGACTGACTGATAGTTACGAATGTGAATTAGTATGTTGTATAATGTCGTTGTTTCTTATGTGTGCAGGTGTCCGAGCATGAAGGCGAGCGGATCGTGATTTGTCAAACCAAGAGCGAGGAGCGAGCCACTCTTTTCGACGACAACAACAGCATAGGATTTCCGGTAAGTCATCTATCGTATATTTGTCCATTCATTAACTAGGAATCAATATTATAGCATGTCTTGTTTGTGGCTAGACCCACTCTAGGGCTAGTGGGATCGCCTCTGTCCGCAGAGGGGATTTACCTCATCAACAAATTGGTGACTCCATTGGGGAACAGTGTGAGTTTTTCTTTAACCCATTAGGTCCTCTTTTGGTATTTGCTTACTTGTTTTTCCTTTTCTGGTTATTTTGCTAAGTCCAAGAGCCTTGTTCAGCTACAGAGGATCAAATCTGACCTCTGTTTTTCAAAATTTTCCTCTTACCTGAGGTAACTGGCTTGGCGCATTTTCTGGTCAAATAGTCGCACCAGCTGGCGCTTGTTGCTAGTTTTTCATTTGCGCCATCCCCTGTTTGCCGCTGATTACAGCCAAACAGTCACGCCAATCCCTATAGGTGTTAGGGTTTGGTCTTTTTTCGAGATTTTTGGTCAGTGTTTGTGCTTCTGGGTTATTTTAGGTATGTATTGGGTGCTTTGAGATGGTTTTTTTATTGTGATTGGCTTCATTCCTTCAGCTGTTTGTCCGTTTCCTATTAGAATCATAGCCTTAGGGTTTTTAAGTGCTTTGGTATGTTGAGCCTCCTGTAGGAGTTGGAGCCCTTTTTTTTTGCAGTCAACTTCATTCCTTGTTTGATTGCATTCAGCTCCCTTGATCCATTTGAGTGATTGCATTGGTTGAATGATTCTTGCCTCTTTCGTTTAGTTTTTCTTCTTATCACTCCAAGCATAGATCACACTGCTTGTATGGGTCTGTTTCGAAATCCTTCTTCGATTTGAGAGATTGCAACATTGGTTTGAGTTTGGATTTGTTTTTTTTGAGTTGATTGAATTTATTTTGCTTCAACTCTCGCATTAACATTATCGAACTAGTGTGTTGGTTTGTTTTTCATGTCATTTAGTGCACTATTTTCTCTATTACATTGAAAAATCAAAAAACAATTGTTTGCATTCTTGTTTGCATTGGGAAATTGAAAGTCTTTCACACATCTAGCATTGGACAATTCTAGGAAATATTGCTCATTTTCATTAGCTTGCATCGGATACTGTAGTGGATGTTTCCGTGTGCTCTCATTATTTGTTATCGCTTGAAAACTCCTAACTTTCTCATAGATAGCTTTTCATCGAACGAAATGGTATTTTTTGGCATGTAGCTTGCATTTATGGATTCTTGAGATCCAACATTTGGTAGGACCTTGGAATTGAAACGTAAATACAAGATCAACTTAAAATTTACTTAATTAACCTAAGGAAACATTGAAACCTAACGAAAAATTTAGTGGTCTAAGTTAGAGACGTGTTCCGGCATCTTTAAACCTAGCATCTGTCATTCGCCATCTGGCTTCAGACAACACTAGTACGGACTTGTGCTCCCCGTACCGTCAAGTATATAAAGGGAGACCCATCTAGGTTGCAATCCTTTTATCCGTAGGAAGCCGAGTCTGCTGCCTTGTAACCGTGATACATCAAACACAACATTCGGGGAGACTACCTGCACGTACGTTAAGTCCTTGGTCATTCTTCTTTCATTTGATCACCAAGGTGTATATGGCAGTCATTTTCAATCTTTACTGACTCTATAAATTTGAAAAGATCATCGAGAACTTGTCCTTTCACGCTCGCTTAAAACTAAAAGTGACTAGAGTCATATTTTGCCTGTTTCTTGACTCTTAAAACATGAAAAAGCGAAATTTTGGTTTCAATGTGGTAAAATAAACTACCTACGATTACATGCCCATTAAATTTTGATTGCTTGGCCTGTCTTTGTTTGCCTTGGTTTTTATCCAAGAGTCTTCTTTTTTTTATCTCTTTTCTAGTGTGCTCAGTCACAATGGTAGATCCATCGGTTTCGTCTAGTGGTAGTCCTTTCTTGGACGATTCATCTGAAGCTTCTCATTCCTCTAGGTCTGCCAAGCTTCAACAGCCTATTCTCTCATCAGAGTACCCCTTTGGAGAACCAATTGAGTTCAATTGACCTCTTTCAAATGCTTGGTTTGGGTTTGTGGTCAGGGAACACTTTCCCCCTCTTACATCGGGATCGCCATTTTTGGTTGCTATCATACCTCCTAGTCCTCGTAGTCTTTTACAAGATATCACAGCGAATTTAGACATGGACTCGTCTAGTCCTATATGCAGTGAGGGGATTCCTGTTTCTGATGAAGAATACCAACTTTTTCCGGAAAACATCCCTTAAGAGTTAGCTCAATCTTCACCATCCGTATCACTTCCAGCTGGATATAGGTCTTTGGGTCAGATTATGGCCGGTATTGCCTCCATGGCAGCATCTACTCTGTCAAGGGGTCTGATCCTTCCATCATTAGGGATGTCGCCAATGACACCTATCTCGTCAACACCTTTTGTTACATCTATCCCAACTAGACCTACTGTATGCGTGATTGTATCAGCACCGGTTGTCACTACTCATTCATCAGAGCCTTCACATTCGGTAGAGACTTCAATTTCCATGGCGATTCCTGACGGACTCTCTTTCGAGGAGCATCGGCTGGCTACTAAACATCAAAGCTTCCAGACTTACCAGTCTCCTAGGGATTCTGGTGAGCCCTATTTTTCTCATTATGACGCGGTCGGTAACCCCATTTATGTACTTCCATTTCATTATGATGAGTACGGAAACCCTATCTATCTGCCTACTCCGGAAGCTTATTAGTTCCTTTCCTGTTTTAGAGCTACCTTGCCTGTGCAACCTTCTAACCAACAAGGACAACCCTTTCAGGGACAACCTTCGGTTCAGCAAGGGCGTGCTTCTAACCAACAAGGACAACCCTTTCAGGTATAACCTTTGGTTCAACAAGGGTATGCTTACAACCAACAAGGACAACCCTTTCAGGGATAACCTTTGGTTCAGCAAAGGTATGCTTACGACCCACAAGGACAACCCTTTCAAGGACAACCTTTGGTCCAACAAGGATTATTTTATGGTCCGCAAGGACAGTCTTACAATCCACAAGGCCAACCTTTACAAGGTCAGCCTCTGATCCAACCTGGGCAACCCCAAGGACCTGCTGGGCAACCGGTATATCAACTAGGACCTTCATAGGGTCCTAGGGGGGAGATTTATCCAACTCAATGGAAACCTTTCGTGCAACCACAACAGCCATACTTTCAAGTTGGCCCAAATGTTGCGCAGCCAGGGCCATCTTATGGTCCTGCTCCAAGTCAACCTAGTCATAAGGTAAAACTTGGCCCATCACAACCAGGGCCATCTTATGGTCCTGCTCTAGGTCAACCTACTTATCAGGCACAGCCTGGCCCATCGCAGCCATCAAGCCAACCTGCTCCACAGGGGCAACCTGATGGCCCCCATCAGTTAGGTCAACCTGCTCAGCAGGGAAAACCTGCACAGACAGTCCACCCTGCTCAACCGCTGCTCTACTCTGCACCACAGTCGGGTCAACCAGTGTGTCCGACTTATTCAGCTCAGCAGGGCCCTACTTATCAGCAGCATGTTCGACCCCAAGGCGCTTATTACCCGTGAGGTCAATATCGACCGGTTTACCATGCGCCTCAAGGTTTTTCTTATTACCCTCAACCACCAGGCTATACTTACATTCCACAGAAAAATATTTATGTTGCTCAATTAGGACCCTCATATACTCAACATCAATATCCCGGTCCTCAACCTCTATATCCTGGTCCTCAGCCGCCATATCAGCTGAACTATCCGGCTTATACCCCTTATGGTCTGAATCCTTCGGGACAGAACCAATGGGGGCAAAGTTACACTCAACCAGGATGGAATGTGGGTGTGGGTCCTTATCGAGGACCTACTATGCCTTTCAACCCTCAATTACCCTTTCTCGCCATGTTGGAATTACCAGACGTGTCTAAATTAACGAATGATACAATCCTTCATAATCCGTATTGGCCTCCGGTTCCAACCAAGGTTCCTAGTGATTGCCCCAAGTTTGAGGGCAAGGCTAGAGAATACCCCCAAGCACATGTCATGACATACCATTTATGGTGTTCTTTGAATTCTTTGGTGGATGACTCTATTCGACCCCATCTTTTCCAGCGAAATCTCACTTGAGCTGCTGCTAAGTGGTACATTGAGCTGTCTCGCGGTATCTTTCAAGATTTAAACTCTCTTGCTATGGAATTCCTTACTCATTTCTAGTTACCGGTTCATTATGAAGCCGGGATGCATCTCCTAACATCCTTAAAATAGGACTAGGCTACCCATATCTTGGACCACATTCATGAATGGAGACATCGTCGTCGTCTGATCAAATTCGAAATTCCTGATCAGCTTCTTACCCATTGGTTCACCACCTCTTTTGTCAATCAGATTGCAAAAGATATAGCCATGGGGGCATGTGTTACCGAGGAATAGGCCATTGCTCATGCCCAGTACCTTGATTTAGTGTACTCTCAATCGGGCATTTTGTATGATATCTTGACTGACGCCCCATGACCTGGAACCTCTAAAGCACCAACCACCCCATCCGTTGATGACGTTATTGGTTCTGTGTCTTAGACTTCACACAAGTCTTCCAACACTGAGAAGAAAAAATCAAATTCTTCCAATGATTCTACTTCTCAGCCTACCCCGGATTCTGGCAAAACCTCGGAGGTCAACACCGTTCAAGCCAATCCTGCAGACAAGACATCCAAAGGGAAAAAGAATGGAAAAGGCAAGGCCAAAGCCAATGCCCCAAAACCAGAGTCGTCTAAACATCGTGCTGATGATGGTTCACAGCTCAAGCCAAAGTATCCCTATCTGATTTGTGATGAGGAACACTACACTAAGGATTGTCCTAGATGAGCCGAAGTTAGTAAATTGCTCAAAGGCACTAAGGGAACTCTGCTTGTCCTCAAAGAACCTTTTTCGTCTCAGCAAACTCAGATGGTTGATCAACCTGCGCCATCTGCACCGTTTAGCTCTCAAGTGTTCATGGTGAACGGTTATGCACCCATTTCCATTGCTACTCGGTCGAAAGATTATGCTGGGTCACGTCAAGCAGCCGGGAAAGAGATCGCTGATGGTCCTCCTCCCCCACCTGCCTCTGGTCCTCTCGATATTGAAAGGCCCAGCGCTGAACCCATTGTATGGCCACCTTCTAAAGGTGTTCTCCGGAAATATTCTTATAATCGCGCTGCTTAGCATTATAGTATTGTTGAGGATTTAGCACAGGCGCCTTCCGCGATGTCCACGTTAGAAGTGCTTTAGAGTTGTTCGTCTCAACGGAAAGTGTTATTATCTGCGATCGACGGAATTGATCCTGTTGATCCTAGCCTTCTCTCTTCCGATTTAGAGAATTTCTTCCCCCAACTTCTGCACGAGATTGCACTTTGCATACAAGTCGGCATTAATGGTCTCAACATCCATAGAGCCGTTGTGGATGAAGGTGCATCCACTTGTGTCATGTCATCTGCTTGCTGGAAGGCTATTGGCTCTCTAGCCCTAACTTCGTCACCCAATGCCCTTGAGGCATTTGATGGAAGGGAATCGAAACCCTTGGGTGTTCTCACCAGCTTGCCGATCACGTTACAAGGAAAGACGGTCAATGTCGAAGTAGAAATAGTTGACGCTAAACTGAATTACAATATTCTACTCGGTCGCAGTTTGACTCATGCTATGTTGTGTGTTCCATCCACCCTCTTTCGTCTTCTAAAGTTTCCACATGAGGGAAAAATCATTACTTTCAACCAGTTGTCTTTCTTTACCTCATCTTCTGAGAAAAAATTTCCATACGTGGATCAGTTTCCTTCTCCCCTTGAGGGCATAGGGCCAGGTCTTTTCAAAGACCTCGCCCTCATGGGTATCTTTCCGCTTCCGCCACCAAATACCGTTCAAGTTAATATGATCTATCGGTCGGATGACCCATGGATCGTCCCTTTACCTGAACAGGTTGATTCATTTGGGGATTCTATGCCGCTTACTCCAATTGAAATCAATTATTGCGAGCTTGTAGCTGCATCAGATTCTCCCCCTTCTAAAGATGCTCCCTTGAGCATGTTTCTCGACGTTTATTCTCAATCCCCCTGGCTCGGTGATTCAGATTTGCCTGATCCTTTGATAGAAGTGTTTCTATCCGATGAGGCCATCATGGAAACCATGTCTCTCAAGGATTTACCATGGAGCGATGGGCATCATCGTTCCTCGTTTATGCCTGGCCTCGGGGCAATGTCTAACTTTCTTGAGCGTTTTACATCTCAAGTTCCTTCCCCGCCACTTCAAACGTCTATCTTGACTCACGAAGTCTTCACTGAAGGTAACTTGAGTAACATCACCTAGACGATGCCTATCGACATTTCCGTGAAACTAGGAATTGTCGAGAACATCCATGTCAGAGTCACTTTCTCTTCTGATGAAGTCCAAGTGTACACTAGCCTCTTTCGCAAATTTTGTGATGTTTTCGCCTGGTCTTACGAAGAGATGCCCGGAATCAATCCCAGTATTGTGGTGCACAAGATTCCCACCTACCCCAGTGCGAAGCCTGTTCGCCAACATCTTCATCTAGTGCATCCTCAGAAAGCCGCCGCCATAAAAGTTGAAGTTGAAAAAATTCTTAAAGCAGGTTTCATTTATCTGATTCCTCTAACAAAGTAGGCTTCTAACATTGTTCCTGTGGATAAGAAGCAGGGAAAAATTCGCGTCTATGTTGACTATCGCGATATTAATCGGGTTTGCCCTAAGGATAACTATCCCACCCCTTTCATCGATCAGATCATTGACGATTGTGCGGGGAGTGATATTTTTTCCCTTATGGACAGATTCTCTGGCTATAATCAGATCAACATCCTCCCGTTTGATCAACACAAGACCGCTTTTATTTGTCCTTGGGGAACGTTCGCGTATAAAAAACTACCTTTCGACTTGAAGAATGCTAGGGCTACGTTCTAGCATGCGATGTCTTATGCCTTTCACGATATTCGTCATATTGTTCAACCATACCTGGATGACCTTCTGGCTCATTCAGCTATGCGAAAATACCATCCGGACCATCTCCGCCAGATCTTTCTTCACTGTAGACACTACAACATTCGGCTTAATCTGCATAAATGCATCTTCTGCATCAATTCCGGTAGACTTTTATGGTTTATCATCGCCAAAGATAGAATTCGCCTTGATCCGCTCAAGGTTGAGGCTATTGTTAATCTCCCCTCTCCATCCTCGTTACACCAGCTCTAGAGTCTCCAAGGAAAAGTAAATTTCTTACGACGTTTTATCCCAAACTATGCTGAGGTAGCCAAGGGGTTCACACGAATTTTAAAACAGGATGTCCCTTTTCATTGGGATGAGATTGCTCAGAAATATTTTGATACGCTTAAGACGTTCTTGTCAACGCTCCTCTATTACGTCCTCCGGATTATCATCGTGATTTCACCTTATATCTAGTTACCACCTTCAGTAAAATCACCATGGTTTTGGTTCAAGATGATGATGACGGTAACGAGCATGTTATTTACTACTTATCTCGAAACCTTCTCGACCCTGAAATGCGTTATGCACATGTTGAGAAGTTAGTGCTGGCTACAGTCCAGGTCGTTCAACGTTTTCGTCATTATATCCTTTTACGAACGGTAACCATGATTTCTGATTGTAACCCCATGACCTATATTATGTCTCGAAATCTGCTGGGGGGAAAGTACTCGAAGTGGATTGTTATCCTCCAAGAGTTTGATTTGGAATTCACTACTGCCAAATCAAATAAATCACTCATTTTCGCTGATCTAATTTGTTCTCTCCCCGCTGACTCTGCCCCTTCTTATTTCGAGGATCATATTCCAGACGAAACTCTTTTCTTGATTGGCACCCTCGATCCATGGTATGGTGATATCATCGTGTACCTCCAAACTTCTACTTTTAAGTTTGAGTTGATGAAAGATGCCCGACGCTGCATTTGGCATCAATCACAACCTTATCATATTGTCAGAGATACCCTTTATCGTGTTGGAGTCGATTTCATGCTCCGCTAATGTCTAACCCTCGAGGAAGCTGAGAAATTTTTAAATGACTGCCACATTGGCACCTGCGGTGGTCACATGTTTGGTTATGCCACCGCACAGAAGATCCTTCGTGCTAGCTATTTCTGGTCGTCCACTTTTAAAGGCTGCATTGTCACAGTACGCAAATGCCATGCGTGCTAGATATATCAACGCCAGATGTGTGCGCCACCTATTCCTTTACACCCTATCATTATCTTTGGTCCTTTTGCCAAATGGGGTATCGATTTTATGACGTGAAACCCTCGCTCGGTCGGGGGGCATGCCTATATCGTCGTTGTCGTCGATTATTTTACGAAATGGGCCGAAGCAATGCCTACACTAGCTGCAGACGGTAAGACAGCAGCGCAATTCATATTCAATCATGTTATTGCTTGGTTTGGTGTCCCTCAAGCCATCGTTACTAATCATGGTTCACATTTTCGGGACTATATGATGGCGGAGCTCACGTCTAAGTTAGGTCTGCGTCATGACAGCTCAACGCCGTATTACCCTAAAGCTAACGGCCAGGTTGAAGCCATAAACAAAGTTCTCGTTACAATGCTTCAAGAACAATTGGGATCTATAAATCAAATTGGAATCTCATGTTGTTTTCAACTATATGGGCTTACCAAATGTCGATTAAGAGTGCAACCAGATTCACCCCGTTTCAGTTGGTCTACGGCCTGGAATCTACTCTTTCGATTGAGTGTGAAATCCCTTCACTCAAATTAGCTGTGGAATTACTGCCTAATACTTCACCTGAGAAAGAACGTCTCCTCTATCTAGAGAGATTGGACGAAACTCGTCGCTTAGCTGCTTTAGTCATCGAAGCATAGAAGAAGTGAGTCAAAGCTCACTTTGACCAAATAGTTTCCCCTCGTTCTTTTATCAAAGGTGACCTTGTTATCCTGTACGACCAAGCTCATGACAAGCTGGGGGCAGGTAAATTCCAACCCATGTGGCATGGGCCCTACATCGTCAAACGTGTGTTACAGAATGGGGCTTATGAGCTTATTGATTATGAGGGTTATCCCTTGGCACAACCCAGAAATGGGTTGTATCTTAAAAAATATTATGCTTGAGTCATTCATGCATGATATGTGTACATAGGTGATTTTTTCATTTTTGTGCATGCTTAGGTTTGATGTGCTTTGTAATATTTTTTCGTCTTATTGGGTCTTGCTGGTTATGCAAATGTCTATTTCCCCTTATGTTGTTTTCGCGGATGGTGCTTCCTGTAGTACCAAGAGCTTGTCTTTGTGATCCGGATTTATGCAGGAACGCAACAGAATAAACATATAACCATAAATACAGAGATGCAGTGGAAATAACACTTCATTTCATTAATATCAAAGAACTGAAATTTGCTTACAGATAGAATGGAAATAAAACTAGCTAGGGCGAGCGTAGTTATCTGCGAGAAGAGATGTGGCGACCCTACGAATATACGGCGAGTTACAATGGCTCGAGGGCCTATTTATTGTTTAGAAACAATGTAGAATCTGAAACGTCCAAAACCCTAACCGCAGGAGATGAAGCGCCAAAACTGTGGGCGCCCGTTTGGGTAAATTGGTGGTTCAACTTCCCGGGGGCGTAACTTTGGCATCCGATCTCCGTTTGACGCGCACAATAGCTCGTTAGAAAGATATATCCGAGGACTACGAATTTGGAATGACAAACATGGTCCATGGACTCGTGTTCCTCTCCGTTTTCTCAAAAAAATGTCGTTTAGGGCCTCAAAACGGCTCCGGAAGTTCAGGACCCGAAAAACTGCTAAAAATAGTAAACTGTGCCAAAACTGAAAAACTGAAAGAGACAATGGTGGAGCCCCAAGTGGAATGGGCGGGTGACCACCAATATCCACCTGGATCATTCCTCCCCCCTTAGGAAGCAATGGTCCCCATTGCGTTAAGTTCCTCCATGAGATGAGGAAATTTCTGCTGAACTTGGTCCCTGGTGAACCACTTTCCTTGGTGCAGGAGTTGGCCAGCTTTGACAACCTGATATAGTTGGATCTTCTATTGGCGAGTGTTCTTGATTTGCATGTCCATGATACAATCTGTGGTGGCCTGTTCCATGCAGTCTGGGTTTAACTCTGTTGGTGTGAGTTGTTCTGCAATGTACGAGGTGTCCAGTAGAGGTGGAAAGTAAGGACGAAGGCGATCCACATTGAAGACTGGGTGCAGACCAAGGAATGGTGGAATACTAAGCTCGAAGGCATTGTTACCTACAGCCTTGGTGATGGTGTACGACCCGTATCGGAGCGGGTGAAGCTTGCGGTGAGGTCCAGTGAGGCGCTCCTTCTGCAAATGTAGCCATACTTTGTCACCCACCTGGAAGTGGTGTGGCACCCGGTGTTGATCATGGCGCTGCTTGTACTTCGCATTGGCTCTGTCCAATATATCATGAACCTGTTGGCGGATGTGTTGAATGCGCTCGATGAAGCTACTTGCTTTTTCAACTTCAGACTGGACATGAGCTGAATTGGCCTGAGCAGCTGCAAATGGCATGGCTACGTCAATGGGACATAGTGGCTGGAATCCCAAGCCCACCTGAAAGGGGCTATGGCCGATTGAACTGTGGAGAGCCCGGTTATACTTATGTTGTACATAGGGGAGGCTCTCTTCCCATGTGCGGGGATGCTTTGAATTGTACATGCGCAGAATGTGTACAATCATTCTGTTGACGACCTCTGTCTGGCCATCTGTTTGGGGATGGAAAGCTGTGGACTTGGTGAGCTTGGTATCCAACATCGACCAGAGGCTAGACCAAAATGTGTTGAGGAACCTGCTATCCCGATCTGATATGATAGACTGTGGGATCCCAAAGTGCACCCACACTCGTTCAAAGAAGAGTTTAGCAGTGGCTTCTGCTGTGATATTCTTCTTGCAAGCCGCCATAATGGCCATCTTCGAGAATCTGTCGACGACCACAAAAACACAGTCATTTCCCTGCTTAGTAGAAGGCAGGCCCGACATGTAATCCATGGAGATGGATTCCCAAGGTCGACTAGGGGTAGGTATAGGAGTATATAGGCCTTGCTTCTTGATGGTCGGTTTGGCAATGGCACAAGCAGTGCAGGATCTGATGTGCTTCTCGACATCCTTTCGAAGGTTCGGCCAATAGAAATACTTCTGTAGTATTGCTACTGTTTTCTCGACCCCGAAATGCCCAGCGACTCGACTGTATTGTGCTTCCCATATCATCTTGGCACGCTCGCTTGAAGGAACACAAAGGTGTCCCAGGTGACATAAAAGTGCATCTTGGAGGTGAAAATTTGGAACTTGTGTGCCCCCCAAGATTGCCTTGTAAGTGTGGCCGAATTCTGGGTCACTCTCATAGAGAAGCGGCCAATCAGAAGTCTCGTGCCCACAAGAGTTGAGCACGGTGGTGAGCGCCACGATCGGTGGTCGGCTGAGGCAGTCTGCAACATTATTGGTGCTACCCTTCTTGTACTTGATGTTCAAATGACACTGTTGCAGATATGTGGACCACTTCTGATGGCGATCATTCTGCAACTTCCCTTGTGTCTGTATGAACTGCAGGGGCCGGTGGTCTGTGTGGATGATTGTTTCCTTCCCCAAAATGTAATGCTTCCATTGTCGACAGGCTTGCAAAATGGAATACATTTCTTTGTCATAGGTGGGATACTTGCGAACTGTCTCAGACAATGTCTCACTGTGATATGCCACTGGATGTCCTTGTTGAGTAAGAACTACCCCAATAGCATAGTTAGAGGCATCTGTCTCGATCTCAAATGGCTGTTGGAAGTCTGGTAATGTGAGCACTAGGGCAGAACAGAGGCGATTTTTCAATTCTGTGAACGCCTTTTGTTGAGGTTCCGACCAAAAGAATTTTTCTCTCGCTCCTCCCTTGGTGACTTGACTCAAGGGCCAAGTGATATGAGAGAATCCCAACATGAACCTTCGGTAGAAATTAGCAAGACCCAGAAAGCTGCGAAGCTCTGTTATAGTGGTTGGGGCTGGCCAATCCCGAATGACTTGGATCTTGGCTGGATCCACATGCACCCCCCTTTCATCAATAATGTATCCCGGATATTGAACCTGGGTCATGCCAAAAGTGCACTTCTCCAAATTGGCACACAACTTGTGTTGCCTCAGTGTTTGGAGGACTTGTCGGATGTGGTGAAGGTGCTCTTCCCAAGTCTGGCTGAAGATCAGAATGTCATCCAAGTACACCACTACAAATGAGTTGGTGAATGGCCACAAGATGTCGTCCATCATCCTCATGAAGGTTGTGGGAGCATTCGTCAACCCGAAAGGCATGACCAGCCATTCGAAAAGGCCTTCCTTGGCTTTGAAGGCAGTCTTCCACACATCGGAGGGTTCAATCGGTACCTGGTGATACCCAGACTTCAGGTCGATCTTGCTGAAATATTTTGCACCTTTGAGTTGGTCCGGAAGGTCATCAATCCGTGGGATTGGGTACCTATTCCGGACAGTGATCTTGTTCAGCGCCCGATAGTCAATACAGAGTCTCCACGTCCCATCCTTCTTCTGTACCAACACGATCGGGCTCCCACAGGGCGATGAACTTGGTCTAATGTGACCTTTCTGCAACAGCTCCTGAATCTGCCTCTTGATTTCATCATTCTCCAGAACAGAGCGTCGATAGATCGGTCCATTAGGTAGCGGCGCACCTGGGGTTAGAACAATCGGGTGCTTGACCTGACAGTGCAGAGGAACCCCTGTGGGTGAGGTGAATATGTCCCCGTACTTCTCCACAACCTTATCCATTTGTTGTTGTCGTGTAGAGGAGCCCTATCTAGAGGTCATGGCCACAGTCTTCTTCTTGCCCTGGGGGAGGATCATCAGGAAAACGAATTTCCTGGTTTGGAAAATGAGCTTACTACATTGTTTTGCAGTAACCAAAGAGATAGCGGCAGGAGGTGGTACCTCTGGTATCCTGTACAACTTATTTCCCAAAGTAAAAATAACATCACGAGGTCGAGACTCATACACAGCATGACGCTTCCAAAATTATGGTTTTCCTAATAATACATTAGAAACATCAATAGGAGCAACGTCACATAATACCTCATCCGTGAATGGCTTGATGCTATAGGGAAGGCGACACTGCTGGCTGACGCGGAGATCTCGTCCTTGGTGAAGCCACCCGATGGTGTATGGATTTGGGTGAGCTATGGTCGGCAAGCCCAACCGCTTCATGGCGTCCGCTGAAATGAGGTTCTTTTGGCTCCCATTTTCAACAATGAACTGTACCGGGGAGCCCTTTACCCACATCTGGGAGTGGAAGAGGCGTCCTCCTCCTCTGGATCTTCCGGTTCCTCCTTCTGGATCTTTGTAGTGGAAACAGTGGCGTTGGGCTCCGCATCAATAATCTGTTTCCCTTTTTCATTCCCCTTTTCAGGTTCTGATTCAGAGTCAGAGCATGCATCTGACTCAGAAGCCCTCATCTCGGCCACTAGCGACTGCTTGGCCCGACACTCACTTGTGTTGTGAGTGGAGCTCTTGTGGAACTCACACCACTTTCCCGTGTCCTTCTTTGGCTTTACGGTGTTGTTCTTGTCTTGTGGCTTTGACGGGTTGTCTTTAGCCGCCATGCTCTGTCCTTTGTTCTATGGTTTGGAAGCACCTTTTCCTTGCTTTTGATTCGCAGATCCAAAGTCTCGCTTCTTCTGTTTGAATTTCTGCTCAATCTTGGCAGCATACCGGTATGCCGTACCAAGCGAGGAGATGTCGAGAAACTCCATTTCCTCCTGAATGTATCTGTGCAGACAGCTGCGATACTTTAGCACCAAATGTTTCTCTGAATCTTTGATACCCAACTTTGTGCGCAGGGTATGGAACAGATTCGTCAGCTCATGCACATCTTGATCCCTTTGTTGTCGCGGCGTGGTCCATTGTATGTACTTGTCCTCATAGCTCCCCACGGGATAGTACTGTTCCTTGATGGCGTCTCGGAAAGAATTCCAAGTTGGTACGGCCGAGAACAGAGAGGGTTCTGTCTGGTCCTTGTTCTCACAGTAGGTTTCCCACGAGTCCTTAACATGGGGGGTAGCTTTGAGGAGTGCAAAAATAATCTTCTCCCGGTCTGAAAAGTCATGAACCGAGAAATATCCTTCTAATAGATTCAACCATCTATCTACGACATCTACGTCTATTTGACCCTCAAATATGGGAATGTCAAAATTTACTTGTACCTTAAAGGGAGTCGCAACTCCAGAGTGGCTACTGGATGCAGATGCGCCGCCGGTGGGCAGCCGTTGAAGGATCTGAGCAAAGCTATCCATCATCGCGTTCCTTTGTTTTTCGAGAGCCTCCTCGAGCAATATTTTGATAGGATCTCCTGCTCCCTCATCTTTCTTTTCGTCCCCCATGGGCGTCCGTCGAGTTTTGCGAGGCTGATCTTGCAAAGGTTCCACCAGATCAAGCCCTAGCTCCTTATACCCCGACCTCGTTGGGGACATGCAAAGAAGGATCGAGAAAAAACAGACCCCTCTGATACCACTGATCCGGATTTATGCAGGAACGCAACAGAATAAACATATAACCATAAATACAGAGATGCAGCGGAAATAACACTTCATTTCATTAATATCAAAGAACTGAAATTTGCTTACAGACAGAATGGAAATAAAACTAGCTAGGGCACTGGTAGCTATCTCTGAGAAGAGATGTGGCAGCTACAAGCCTCTAAACTGAGTTACAATGAGGCTCGAAGGCCTATTTATTATTTAGAAACAATGGGAAATCCTAAACAGCCAAAACCCTAACCCTAGGAGATGAAGCGCCAAAACTACGGGCCCCATTTGGGTAAATTGGTGTTTCAACTTCCCAGGGGCGTAACTTTGGAATACGATCTCCGTTTGACGCGTACCATACCTCGTTAGAAAGATCTATCCGAGGACTACAAATTTGGAATGAGAAACATCGGTCCATGGACCCATTTTTCTCTTCGTTTTCCCAAAAAACGTCGTTTAGGGCCTCAAAACGGCTCCGGAAGTTCAGGACCCGACAAACTGCTAAAAATAGTAAATTGTGCCAAAACTGAAAAACTGAAAGAGACAATGGTGGAGCCCCAAGTGGAATAGGTGGGTGACCACCAATATCCACCTGGATCACTTTGGCAGCCTGGGTAATCTATAATCCTGCTGGTGAGTTGATTAACCTACAAGGTATTTGTCTAGGACAAACTGCAAACAATGTTGCTGAATATAGTGATGTTGTGGAACTATTAACTGAGGTAGTTAACCTCGGCATACGCGCATTGCTTGTAAATCTAGATTCACAACTTGTTTTTCTTCAACTTAACAGTCATTATTCGGTTCGAAACCCGTGTATTTTGAGATTGTATTTACGTATTCGTTTGCTTGAAAGACATTTTTAATTCATCATATATCAACATATACCAAGACGAATGAATACATTAACTGATGCAGTGGCTAAAATTGTATTAGATAGACATTTGCGCAATTCATAAAACGCTAACATTGTATTAGATAAACATTTTTGCAATTCATAAAACATCATCATATGTAAATAGACCCATATATATATATATATATATATATATATATATATATTGATTGTTTGCAGCGTGTGCATCATAAAAACCCAAAAATATATGTGTATGTTTCAGTTACATCTCGAGACAACATGTCTCTCAAAATATGTGGAAATGAAAATCCTAGGTTCCTAATCAGCGTGGTGCTCATGATAGCACATCACCGCCCGTACCAACCACCTTAGCAAGTGGTGGATACGACTCGACACCCCTATGGTATGCCTCTAGTAGGCCCGAGGTACATCAGAAAAGCGAGCATAGTCTTGAATCCCACGGGTGATTCCCTCCAAATTTTGTACTATCTCCTCCTCGCTGCCCTCACCATGAGGATCGAAATCGCGAGGAGTTCGCCTCGCTATCGGTGACATACCTGCAGGTCTCTCTGGGCAAAATTTTGCATACATATAATATTAACTGTTAGAATATGCATACATACCAAAAAATCATAAACTCGTGAAAATAAAAAATGAGTCTCACCTATCTCTTCATCCCAATCCTCTCCCTCCGGGAGTGAGAGGTCTGGATCACTGGTGAAGTCTGTACCAGAGTAAGGCTAGTCCTTCACGACAATCAGTTTTCGATGGAGCCAATCAAAAAATTCTGGCCTCCAGGACATCTATTGGCCACCCCCTGCTCTAGGCATCAGTGTAGCCCATCGGGCCATCTGTGGTTCTCTAGGTAGTGGCATCGGGACAATGACCTCCTGACGCTGGAATATCGGTAGACGTTCCAAGAAGAACGATACCAAAATGGATCCATACCCAAACTGCTTCAGTTTGGTATTCTTGCATTTGGTTAGCTGACACTTGATGTTAATGGTCACGGCCTCTACCCATTTGTAGAGAGTCGGGGTCATGCAGTCTATGGTAAGAAGCAGTTGTGTCTTTGTGGCCTCATGCGGTGCTTGTGATCCTGTAGCCTGCGTGATAGTGTGCAACACTACTTTTAGTGCCAGATCCGGGATGGTTTGGATGTCAACCTTCCCGCTTCCTGTTCCTTTGCGTGCCCCTCAGCACACTCTGTCAATCACCATCCCCATACTCTCCCCAGAGGGACAGGTACCGGTCAACATAGGGATTGCACCCCTCCGCGAAAATCCTGTGATAAAGTACACATCAGAGACTTCGAGTTCAAGTTCCTGATCTCGAAGCACAAAATTTTCTTGATCCTCGTCCCAAATGCTTATCAGATATTGAAGCAATTTCAGTTGATCCTGGAGGCACGGTGTTAGGAATAATTTCTTTAGCCCACAATCTCTGAGGGTGTCCATGCACCGTTCATTCTCCATGGCAAGTTCATCTTCCTCACTTTGTTCTCTCTCTTTCCACTCAATCACCATTTTCTCTGCTTGATACCTACACATTGGTCATATGAACATTGTTAGTCTACTTAGGCATTGGAATGTGCAAGCAATTGACTTCATTTTTCTCAAATTTATGCGGATTTTTGGGTTGCGCAGTTGGCGTGCCCTCTGTGTAAAATGAGGGCGATTGGTGTGGGTCTGTGCCCGAAACCCGCGCCAACCGTGATGCCCTAGTTTTGAAAAATCCTCCCCTAAAGGATTCAAAATGAAAAATACAGGTAATGAAATTTAGCTTAAAAGATGGAAAATGGTGTCAGCTCTTACCTAAGACTGACGAAATCAAGATTGGTTCACTGGATCACTCGCAATCGTCGCCACAAGATTGCAAGGCAAATGGGTCACTGTTGCTCCACAAAGAGGTAAAAGTGAAAACTAAATAATTTTTACCACTTATGGCATTTTATAACTTTTCAAAATCTGAAATTAGGTTTTAAAACATATTTTTCGATTATTTTACCATATTGTTTTCGAGGAATACATTTTACACGTGTCTTTTTGTGCAGCGACAATTTTTCACATGGTTATGACGAAGAAACGAGTTGTATTTTATACTTTTTCAAACTCGGTAAAAACACGAAAAAGTCACTACTGGAGTCACCTTTCAGCTCTTTTTTAACTCTCTAAACTGAAAATATTATTGAGACGCTTGTCGTTTTGAACTCATTAAACGGCTGTGAAATGATATCTACCAAGTATACGTTTACCCCTTTTTTGGGCTGGGATAGATTATTTATGAAAAAGGAATACCTTAGCCTATCGCGACTAAGAGGTTCTCTCGGATATTTTTTTCTACCTTTTCGGATATGAGAAACTATTTACGAAAAGGGCCTTTCTGGAGTTTTATTTTCCGATTTCTTTTCAAACTCTCGAAACATGAAAATATGTCGAGTTCTTCCTTTGTCAGACTCGTTCAAAAATGATGACATAGGACTCTGTCATTATGACGTTACTCGAGTTCCTCCTTCCTAGGGCTCATAAAATGTACTAGGTTGGATTTGTCCGAAGGACAAACTTACATCGCAAGCATATGTTATCCCCTTCAAGCTTGTTTATAAAAAATAATTGGGGTACTTGCCAGAAATAGTGGGGGAAAATGGAACCAGACTTTAGTCGGCAGTATGTCACTCTTGAACATGGCACTTGTCTGCATTCGTGTCAGGTTGGGGACATCTCACTTCGTCATTTTTTTGCCTCCATGGGTTTGGGTAATCTCTTTTGACCGCTCAGTTTCTCTTTGCCACATCACCATGACCTCAGATCCCTTGATGTCAAATACTGCCAAATCTAGTGTTGTGCCGCCGTTATGTTCAAGAGAAGTTTTTCCTCTACAATTTTCAACCTACCTATGATCCTCTGTTGGTCTTAATTTTCAAATCATCATATTCCTCGGTCTCGTGTCGATGATGTGGGAAACATCATGGCCCTCCTTCGACCAGGTCGCTTCTTGTCGATTTCAGCTCATTTTCCAGGAAGTTGATCTAGAGACTCCCTTCGGGTACCCTAGAGCTTGCATGCCTTAATGGTAGGTTCTTTGCATTCGTTGCAAGGTTTACATCATTGGCCTTCGATCGGATGATTCTACGGGTGTTAGACGCCAGATCACTGTTCACATTCCATGGATTATACCTTTTGTACCTTGAGAGCCATTGTCATTATTGGTGGTTTCTCTCGCATCCATTAACAGCTCTCTTTATTGACTGGTAATCAGACGATGTTCCTACATGTTCAAATTCAACTCGTCTATTCGCATGCTCGAACTTGTACTTTGTTCGGGTTGAGATGGAGCGCAAGACCCTGGGTTTTATCTGATGAAATCTAGGCTGCGGGTTCTTTGTGGATTACTATGACCTATTACATGACTCTTCTGATTGGATGGCTACGACCATACCCGAGTCTATTTTTTTATTCTTATTACTGGATGGCTGCGTCCATACCTCAAATCTCACTTTCATGTAATGTATTATGGATGGCTGCGCCCATACCACATATCATGTATCAAAGCTATCAGTTGTATTTGTACTTGCAGGTATTCCGACAGTAGTGTTTGGGTCAAACGCATTCTCATAAAGCATTTCACCCCTCCCTCTCTCTCGGACCTCATGCTTTAGGGGGCATCTGTTACACAACATTTTGTCACTGTCCCTGCAATCCCTTGTCCCGCATATTGGAGGATCATTCCCGTGACTTGTGAACAGTGTCATACTCTACAAACATCTTCTTTGCGTCCTTCTTCATAAGGACATCATTTCTCCTATTGGTCATTTCCTAAAAAAGCACACAAAACCTATGTTTTGGCCTTGGTGTGGGTAGACAGTTCATCCCTCGCACTGATGTGGGAGATTTGCACTATAGCCCGCACCACCAGGCGCTCTGTCTCAGTGTAGTACCCGTGCCAGCTGTTTTAGGAATGTTTTTTAACAAATAGAGGTGGAATTTTCTTTCTAACCACCTCAGGGATTAGTCACTAGAAGAGGCTAAGTTGATAAGCCATGGATCTCTCTCTTTAGGCAGTGGTTTTTACCTCCCATGGAACACTCCTTGAAGATACGACTCCCTTCCATGATTATAGGGATCCTAACTTCTCCCTCTCCCTCTATATAAACATGCCTTCTCCCTTTATGAAAGTCAGTTGAACATATAGCCAAAGAGCTGAACTTGGAAGAAGAATACTATAGTTGAGTAATTACTATCTAGAAGGTAGAACCAATGAGAATTCCATAGAGAGAGTCCCATTCGGATTCCCGATGAGCCTTTGTGAGACGTGCTCCGCTTGAATCTTGCTGGAGGATATCGCAACGTCGAAGCTTGGTTGTACTCTTCCTTCCATTTATTAATATACTCGACTATGGTGTTGGTTCCATCGTTGTGTTATGTAATTTATTTAATGCAATTGATTTAGTCTTCTTCGACTGACTGATAGTTACGAATGTGAATTAGTATGTTGTATATTTTCTTTGTTTCTTATGTGTGTAGGTGTCCGAGCGTGAAAGCGAGTGGATCATGATTTGTCAAACCAAGGGCGAGGAGCGAGCCACTCTTTTCAACGACAACAACAACATAGGATTTCTGGTAAGTCATCTATCGAATCTCCGTCCATTCTTAACTAGGAATCAATATTATAGTGTGTCTTGTTTGTGGCTAGACCCACTCTAGGGCTAATGGGATCGCCTCTATCCGCAGAGGGGATTTACCTCACCAGCAACCATAGGAATCATTTTGATATATCTCCCATTTTAATGGGGTCTATCACATTTCGAGAAAAACACATTAGTCATAAAATTTTCCCATTTAAACCAAAAGTAATTTGATACAAAACATAGTTTTTAACCTTATATAGTTAATTGTTTCAAATAGATTCTTAATAAAATGAAAAATATTCAGTGGGCACTACCCCTGAACACCTATGTGTGGGGGATTTTTCATCTCTATGAAACTCTAAAGTGGGGGTCCTTTCCTCCAATTTTATTCCCACCACTATTCTTAGAAAAATATATAGTGCATGGGGGTATTCACATAAAGAATATACCACATACCAAACATCCAATAATTCTCCTTAACGTGACCATCAATGCTGCAATGGTTAGAATTATTTATACTACCCTTGCATGGATGTGTAGAGGCTATTTTATTCTTATCCTCCTATTTCATTTCTTATTCCCCTCCTTCAAATCTTCTTGGTGCTATTTTTTCTTCAAACCACTTAAGTACCCTTTATTTTGGCCTATGGTTTCTAGATAATGTGCGTATACACATGGCTCATACATTATCCTTAGCTTGGAAAGAATCACTTGTTTTTGTAGATGGTTATATAGACCCCACATATACTTAAGGAGAACATTTGGGCTCTTGGGAAATATATCCAATAATATGAACATATTTTTGAACTTAGTACACTCTTATACACCCTTATGTCTATGTAAAGTAGTGTGAATGATTCCACGGGTCCTCTACACACTTCATAGGGTATAATTGGGACAGGCAGTGTTAACTTCTACAAGTTCTATAGGCAGAGTCTGTAAAGGGCCATGTAGCCTCTGGATCTCATCTTTTATGAAATGTGACATATCCAGTAAATGCCCCTACAATCAATCTCTGGAATAGATCTAAGTAGAATTTCTTCATTTTAATATCCATAAACCACAACCACTTTAAGGAAAATCTTGTACATGTGTCAATTCTCCCATACATATGTCATTTCTTCCATAAAATCTTAAGGCAAACTTTAAAGCATGTGTCATTAGCTTTCTCCCATTAACTTTAAAGAATGTGTCATTTCTCAAGGCTTTCTCCCATTAATTCAAGGAAAAATTTGAGGCCTAAAAACTGAAAGTAGCTTAACTTCCACAGGATAGGATCCCCCAAACTCAAATAGAGTAAAATGTTAAATGTTAAAAGTGGAGTGTTTTATGATGTAATGGATCTTAATAATCTAGATTGACATGGTTGAATTGAACTTCCATAGGATAGTATCCCCCAAACTCAAGGTGAGTAAAATGTTAAATGTTAAAAGTGGAGTGTTTTATGATGTTTAATGGATCTTAATAATCTAGATTGACATGGCTGTATTTTATTAATGTACCTAAATTTACACCTTCCATGTTGTTTTATTCTTTTAAAATGTTAAAATTGGAGTGTTTTAGGATGTAATGGATATAAATAATCTAGATTGTGTTAAATATGATGTAATGGATCTTAATAATCTAGATTGACATGGCTGTATTTTATTAATGTACCTAAATTTACACCCTCCATGTTGCTTTATTATTGTAAAATGTTAAAAGTGGAGTGTATTAATGTACCTAAATTAACACCTTCCATGTTGTTTTATTCTTTTAAAATGTTAAAAGTGGAGTGTTTTATGATGTAATGGATATAAATAATCTAGATTGACATGGCTACAGTGATATGATGATAGTGTAGGTTGATGTTGAAGTTGTAAAATTCTTTTACATATCAATTATTATAAATTATTAAACAATTTGATAAGTGTTAACTCATACTTATTATTAAGGACATAACTAATTTTTTATGAGTGTAGGTTGATGTTGAAGTTGTAAAATTCTTGTACATATCAAGGATGAATGATAGTACAAGCCAAAAATGACATTATTATAAATTATTGAACAATTTGATAAGTGCTAAATCATACTTCTTATTAAGGACATAACTATTTTGTCATAACGAAACTCTGATATATAAGCACAGTCTTCAATTCCATTGTTTTATAGGAAAAGTACTATCGTCACATTAAAGCATTTTATAAGGTTACTCTAAAACTAAAGGCTTTCTCCCATTAATTAAAGACAAACTTTAAATCCTAAAAACTGAACCTAAAATGGCTAAACTTCCATAGGATTTTAGTCTGTCTGTTGAGTGTTAACTTCTAAAAGGTTCTATAGGAAGAGTCTGTAAAGGGCCAGGTAGTGTTAACTTCTATAAGTTCTAAAGGCAGAGTCTGTAAAGGGCCAGGTAGCCTCTGGATCTCATCTTTTCTAAAAGGTGACATATCCAGTAAATGCCCCTACAGTCAATCTCTAGAATAGATCTAAATAAAGGTTCTTCATTTTAATATCCATAAACCACAACCACTTTAAGGCAAATTGTGTACATGTGTCATTTCTCCTATACATGTGTCATTTCTCCCATAAATTCTTAGGCAAAGTTTTTAAAGCATCTGTCATGTTGTGTTTCTCTCATTAACTTTAAAGCATGTTTTTAATAAGTGCATAAAATAATTTTGCAAACCATGTAAATGTCATTTCTCCCACAAACTAAAGGCTTTCTCTCATTAATTCAAGGCAAACTTTAAGGCCTAAAAATTGAACCTAAAGTGGTTGAACTCTCATAGGATTTTGAACTTCCATAGGATTTTAGTCTGTCTGTTGAGTGTTAACTTCTACAAGTTATAAACACAGAATCTGTAAAGGGCTAGGTAGCCTTTGGATCTCATCTTTTCTCAAATGTGACATATCCAGTAAATGCCCCTACAGTCAATCTCTGGAACAGAAATATAATTTCTTCATTTTAATATCCATAAACCACTACCACTCTAAGGAAAACCTTGTACATGTGTCATTTCTCCCTTCTCCCATAAAATTATAGGCAAAATTTAAGGCATGTGTCATTTCTATTTTCATTTCTCCCACAAACTCATAAAGGTGTGACTTTTGACATAACTAGTTGTTTTAGTAAGTGCATAAAATAATTTTGCAAACCATGTAAATGTCATTTCTCCCACAAACTAAAGGCTTCCTCCCATTAATTCAAGGCAAAATTTAAGGACTAAAAACTAAACATAAAGTGGCTGAACTCTCATAGGATAGTATCCCCCAAACTCAAGGCTTTCCCCCATTAATTCAAGGAAAACTTTAAGGCCTAAAAACTGAACCTAAAGTGGTTGAACTTCCATAGGATTTTAGTTTTTTAGTTGAGTCTTAACTTCTACAAGTTCTAAAGCAGTATGTAAAGGGTTAGGTAGCCTCTGGATCTCATCCTTTCTTAAGGCATGTTATTTTTAGATGTGATTTCTGCCATAATTTTTAAGACAAACTTTCATGCAAACCATGCATGAACCATGTATATGTGTCATAAATCTCCCTTAAACTCTAGGCAATGTAATATTTAATGCATCTCATTTCTAGATGTGAATTCTACCATAAAAGTTAAGTCAAACATTAATATAAACCATGCACACGTCATTTATCTCATGCACATGTGTCATTTCTCCCATGCATTTGTAATAAATTTCAATTTAATATATTTTTATTGAATTTGTTTTTTTCAGGGATAAAAAACCCACTAAATATGGTTGAAAAATGGAAATTATGCATATATGTTTCTTGCTATCCCAATCCAAGGAAAGAAGTAATTACATATTTTCTTTCCAATATTGCAACTAGAAAAGTTGTCCAAATGAAAATCAATATACCGGGAAGAACAACAAACAACGAGGCATATTATATTGCATTGATAGAAGGCTTGGGAACAACTATGGAGTATGGATCAAATGGAATTGTATCTTTCACCAATTCTGAAATTGTGTGCAACCAGATGAATAGCGTGTACCAAGTTAAGAAGGAGAGGCTAAAAGAACTGCATGGAATAGAAAACAATATTGTTAGCCAATTTCAATTTTTTAGTATAAGAAATTGTACAAATGTGAATAAGATGTTTGTTGATCTATTGTGTGGGGAAATTCCAATTCAGGATTCATCTATCAAAGATGAATTAATAGATGAATTAGAATTATACGGGATAATGTCAATGCAAGATTCATCTCTCCAAGATGAATTAGTTTTGAGACGCTCTTCTTCAAAAATTCAAGATTCATCTCTCAAAGATGAATTAGTGTTGAGACGCTCTCCTTCAAAATTTATTGATGGACATTGTAACATATCTTGGATATGTGTGTGTTTTGTACTTATAAATGTGTCTTTTTTAATGACCATGTGTTTTTTTCAATTATATACCAAGTGTGCTCCCACCACACCATGTAAAGAGGAACTTGGTGAACTTCACATTTTTATAAAATTAAAATGGGAGGACTTCAACAAATTTTTGTTTAAATGACGTTTCACGCTTATTTTTTAATGACCATGTGTTTTTTCCAATTTTATACCAAGTGTGCTCCCACCATGTAAAGCGCAATTTGGTAACTTAACATTTTTATAATTTTTTTTTGCTTAAATTGAGTTTCACACATCAATTAGTGCTTTCAAATTTTTGTTTTACATAATTTGTGTACACTAAATTACATTAATTTTTTGAAATTTATTTTGAATTTATTTTAAATAGAAATTTAAAAAAATAATTGTAAATGTCCACTGTAGATATATATATCATGAAGGATGAACAACGAAGATCAACATAATCCCATATCTCTACGAGAGAGGGGGATCAGGGATCGAGGGATGTTCATGATATTTCATCATGTGTCTACTCCATCAATGGGGCATGCCCATGGTTCACACAATTGCAGTATGGTTCACGTGATTTAATCAATGAATATGTACATGTATTTATATGTATGAATGTATTTTTGAATTGATTATAAATTCATATTTGTTTATGAAGCTTCTCTCTCGTTTTGTGAGGTTGGTGGTGGTTCAGATTCCCTTAGAGGGCCATCAATAAGTGCTGGCGGGTGCGTGAAGGTGGTGATATGTATTTCCCCAGAGGTCAATAAATGAATGGTCGTGTTGGTTCTCAACCAATCGGTGGTCGTGTTGGTTCTCAGCAAGGTCGTTCTGGTTCTCAACAGTCTCAGGATGGGCAGGATGCTAGCCAACCACATCGAGGTGGCCATCAATTTGAATATTTTTTTCATTCAATTTGTACAAATTTGTTTACATGTGTTTTTTTAATATAAAATTTTTTATATATTGATGCAGAGGCTGAAAATGATGCTCCAAATGTTGCTCAAAAAAGACGTAGGGCAGAACGCTTCATTCAAGAAGAAGGTTGTCCACCAACCATGACTTATCCGGCGGACATTTCCTATATACCTTGGGAAAAAAACATGTAGCAATGCACCTTAGAAAGGTGTCAAAATCTTCATGCAAAATTGAAGAGAGATATCATGGATTTGACTCTACCTGCTAAGAGTCGAAAAAGCTTGGAAATAGTCACACACTCTTTAGGTGAACTAGTAGATGTGTACCTAAAGCTTGGGCCAACCACTGATACTTTTGTAGAAGTCATGAGAAAAAGAAAGGAAACAGTGATGGATCCCGATAAATGGGAGGTTGTTAAACAAAGAGTTACAACAGAAATGGCCAAGTCTATGTTTAATTTCAAAAAAGGGTCGAAAAGAATGATGCTGAAGGTGCAATATTTCAAGCACCCTAATATAGTTCACTATTTGTATGATAGACACCTTGCGGCCTATGGAAGACTTCCATGGAACGACGAGGTTCCACTTTATTTTGCAAAATTATTTTATGCAGAATTATTTTTGCAAATGAAACCCAATGACAATGACCTTCTCTCTAAATTTGTTGGTCCTGGGAAAGGTAGATTGTGTGACCGTAGAGGCGCTAGGCGTGATGTTAATTTGCCTCGCCCTGAGCCACCATTGGTTAGTTGACATTTTCGTATCGAAAATTTGCGGTTAGAGATGGAAGCCACTTCTCAAATTAGTTGAGAAGCAAGGGATGCCATCATTGACAATGTTCACAGTGGATTGGGTGGAGTCGATGTTTGTCTGAATCGACAAAGAGCATGTGAGAATGCACGAGCTAATTTTGTGTATTATAGAAATGAAGAGATTGACAACATGAGTGTTGAAGATCTCAAAACATATGCAAAGAATTGTCGCAATGGTTGGCAGGACCTAATTGTTCATGAGGAAGAGGGAATGGGAACGGTATGTGTTAATGGTTAGGGTTCAATTATATTAACACATATACATTTTGTAATAAATGCATATATACATACATTTATTATATAACACATATACATTAATCTAACAAAAATGTATCATTATATGTTAATACCATTTGCAGTTGTCACGCTTGATGAATGAAGAAAATGTTAATATCACAGTCGGAGCCTCTGGTTCAAACAATCAAGATGGGTCTCACCTTCAAGATATGTTGGCAAATGTTAGTGCTTTTTAAGTGAACATGATGATGTACAATTATTTTTATCTATTATTATATATATCGAAACATGATGAGATATTTTTAAAATAAATAATTGTGCACACATGTACATGTACATATATATAACAAAATGTTTTAAGAGTTTCTGATTCCATCTGATGTTTTTGGGATGGCTATACCTTCTTCTTTCTTGGGAGATGTACCTTCTACTTCCTTTAGAGATGTGCCAAATCCACAATCACAAGTATGGACAATTTTCACTTTTAAAATTTATGTTTTTAAGTTTTATATTCCACCTCAAAAAGTTCCATTAAAAAATGAGATATATATATATATATATATATATATATATATATATCTTGAGTTATTTTAAATTTTTTGAATTTCAGGTTTCTATAGAGGATTTCTTTTCTCCATGGACTCTAGCGATGGAGATAGGAACATCCACACCTTTTCAACCATTTGAACAAGTTGTCTAACTTTCTTTTTTTAATATTATTGAAAATAAGTTTATATATGCATTTTCATATGAATTTTTTAATATATATATATATATATATATATATATATTGTACAGTTTACTGTTGGAGATGTTCCTGTGGGGGAAGTTTTAGTGGATGAGCAACAAATGGAGAGGGAACCTCATGAGGTATTTCATGATTTTTTTTTACATTTTGTTTTTTACATGAAGTTCTATATATTCTCACTCAATTTTAAAACATCAAATTTTAATGTTTGTACACATTGTGTATAGGTTCCCCATGCTTCGCAGGATAGCTTGAGGATTGTGCATTTGCTGGGAAAGACACTTCATCCATATGTATTTGATGGATGATGCACATGCACTATTTGATGGATGATGCAAATGCACACGTGCAACATTATATTTTCAATAGATTTAGTCTTAAATTTACTTATATATATATAATCTTATCTAGATGTAGTCATATATAACTTGATACTTGATACTTGTGAGATCTACAAATTTTGGACATATTTTATGTGAACTACATTTGGTACATGTGAATGTGATATATAATGTTTTTAAAACTTAAGTTTTGGATGGTTGAACTACATTTGGCATGTGAAGTAATGTTACAGTGTTATATATAATTTGTTTTGTTTTTAAAACTCAATTTTTGGATGGTTGAACTACATTTGGCATGTGATGTGAAGTAATGTTGTGTTAAATAATTTGTTTTGTTTTTAAAGTTTTATGGTTGAACTACATTTGGCATGTAGAACATGTTACTTTATACTGACATGATTAGGATCTATAATTTGTTGTTTTTAAAACTCAAGTTTTGAATGGTTGAACTACATTTTCCATGTGAAGTAATGTTGTGTTATAATTTGTTTTGTTTTTAAAACTTAAGTTTTGGATGGTTGAACTATATTTGGCATGTGAAGTAATGTTTTGTTATAATTTGTTTTGTTTTTAAAACTTAAGTTTTGGATGGTTGAACTACATTTGGCATGTGAAGTAATGTGTGGTTATAATTTGTTTTGTTTTTAAAACTTAAGTTTTGGATGGTTGAACTACATTTGGCATGTGAAGTAATGTTGTGATCTATATTAATGCTTTGCTTTTGAAAAACTCAAGTTTTGGATGGTTGAACTACATTTGGCATGTGAACTAATGTTTTGTTATAATTTGTTTTGTTTAAAAAAAAAAAAAATTGGATGGTTGAACTACATTTGGCATGTGAAGTAATGTTGTGATATAATGTTTTTCTTTTTTAAACTCAAGTTTTGGATGGTTGAACTATATTTGTGATCTGGATTTATGCAGGAACGCAACAGAATAAACACATAACCATAAATACAGAGATGCGGCGGAAATGAAACTTCATTTCATTAATATCAAAGAACTGAAATTTGCTTACAGACAATGGAAATAAAACTAGCTAGGGTACTGGTAGCTATCTCTGAGAAGAGATGTGGTGGCTACAGACCTCTGAACTGCTTTACAATGAGGCGCGAGGGCCTATTTATTATTGAGAAACAATGGAGAACCCTAAACATCCCAAAAACCTAACCCTAGAGATGAAGCGCCAAAACTATGGGCCTCGTTTGGGTAAATTGGTGTTTCAACTCTGCAGACGTAACTTTGGCGTACTATCTCCATTTGACGCACATGATACATCATTAGAAAGCTCTATCCGAGGACTACAACTTTCGGGACAAATTTCATTCCATGAAATTCGCTAGTAAAACGATGCCCAAAAAACGTTGTTTAGGGCCTCAAAACAGCTCCGGAAGTTCAGGACCCGAAAAACTATTAAAAATAGTAAGTTATGCCGAAACCGAAAAACTGAAAGAGACAATGGTGGGGGGCCAAGTGGAATAGGTGGGTGGCCACCAATATCCACCTGGATCAATTTGGCATGTGAAGTAATGTTGTGTTATAATTTTTTTTGTTTTTAAAACTTAAGTTTTGGATGGTTGAACTACATTTGGCATGTGAAGTAATGTTGTGATCTATAATGTTTTGTTAAATTAAAACTTAAGTTTTGGACGGTTGATCTACATTTGGCATGTGATATAATATTTTATTACCATTGGTTAGTCGAATCCACAATTGTCATGGCATGTGAAGTAATGCTTTGATATAATCAAAAAGTTTTTAAAACTCAAGTTTTGGATGGTTGAACTTCATTTGGAATGTGATTATGATATTATGTTTTAGCTTTAGCAATTCAAGTTATTGTTTTCCAACAAAAAAAAAATCACATGAATATATGTACATGTAGAAATGATTTTACACATGTTTGAATATATATGTTAAAACGACAAAGTACAATATATATATATATATATATATATATATATATATATATATATATATATATATATATATATATAAACAATCATAAGATTCTAGGTCTTGTTAGATGTGTAAAACAATCATAAAATTTTAAAAATGCATTATAATATATATATATATATCCAGTACGTGCAACATTTTTCATCAATGCATTTATATAAAATCTAATTTCAGTTAATTCCATTCTAGAACATATATATCTAGTACTTGCAACATTTTTCATTAATGCACATAGAAAAGCTACTTTCAGTTTTAATTGCATTCTAAAACACACACACACACACACACATATATATATATCCAATACTTCTAGAACATATATATCCAGTACTTGCAACATTTTTCATCAATGCACATAGAAAAGCTACTTTCAGTGAATTGCATTCTAGAACATAT
The DNA here is from genome assembly GCA_034641835.2 of Pinus albicaulis. Taxonomy (NCBI): domain Eukaryota; kingdom Viridiplantae; phylum Streptophyta; class Pinopsida; order Pinales; family Pinaceae; genus Pinus; species Pinus albicaulis. Next base: position 491,587,416 of record CM076581.1, read on the forward strand.
ATATATATATATATATATATATATATATATATATATATATATATATATATATCCAATACATTCCACATTTTTCATCAATGCATGTATAGAAAAGCTACTTTCAGTTGATACTAGTGTGCATGTACCAAAACAATGTACATGTGCAAACACTTGCACAGATAACATAACAAGGCATCTCAATTTTTAGTTGAGTTCTGGAAGTTCTAAAACATGAATCCAAAGAGAAGAAATTGTTGGGCAGTTCAATCAAAAAAATTCCAATGGAATGCCATCTTCAATGATCCGTTCATGATCGGATTTTGACATATTCTATTTCTTAATTTTCGTTTTTTTCTTTGATTGAACCTCTATCAATTTTATGCATGTTGCACACATCAAGTGACTATATTGACAACTTATGACATCAGGTTCATAGCCTTCAAACTAGACAAAATCCCCACTTTGATTAGTTTGTTTGAAAAAATAACCTTTCAGTATAATAGATCCTCTTTCATATGGAAACCCGTGATCATTATAGTTTTCTAATAATTTCATTTTTCGTTCAGTGCAACACATCAAATAATACTTCACATTTTCATTGTTGTCAGTAGGTGCAATTACAGCGAAAACATCTCCTGCATAATAAAACAAACTTAACAAACTTATGTATTTAAATTTATTTCTAAATCTCTATCATTTGAAAGAAATTCAAATGTTACCTTCTCTAACAAGATCAGAAACTCGATCACCATCAGATGATATTGTAGTCTCCTCTGATTGCATTTCTTCAAACATTGCAACGAACATTTTCCCCTTTGTATTTAGCTTTGTATGTTTCCAATCTTTTACATACATTTTGTTTTCACAAACGTCATTGGATTCTGTGTTGTCTATGAAAACATGAAAAAAACAAGAATATTTTCTTTTATCCAACGCAAACACATTTGTGGACAACTTTGTTTTAATTGAATGCAATTTTCGAGTCCCTTTTATTGTTTCAACATCATTTCCAATTGATCTATCTACATATTCAATCCCAATATGCCAAAAAAACCTATATATGAAAAATTTGAAGAAGAATGTAAATATGATATCAAAATACCATCAAAGATAATCATTGTGATAAATGTACACTGTTTAATATTAGATATCCAATAAAAATTAAATTGAATGTACCTTTGCACTTCCCTTGGTCAGTTAGCCTCATGGCTTAGAGCAGTGATGCACCATTGAACAACTTCTTTAGCCCCCACAAATCGATTTGCAGAGGGGTTCATTTGATATCTTCGAAATTCTCGTTTTATGCATGCCCCTACATCGTCATGTTCTCCTTTTCCATGGCCAGACTCAAATAAATTCCAACAATGTTTAATGCAAGTTTTCTTATGAAGACAACACAACCAAAAGAATGATCGTGAATACTTGAATTGACCTATGCATCCATCTGACAATATCCAATGTTAGTTGAATTTTATTCCATGACTTTTCAAGGAGTCATAAATATTTCCAAAACAGTGTTGTACAAAATATGTATCATGTGTACGATCGTCACTAATATAAAAGTGATATTCTTTAATAACATGTCGATTTTCACTGGTGCTTTCTATATGATCTACGTTTTTTTCAGCATGTCTATATAGAATATGGACGAGCATGGCGACTTGGTTAGAATGATAGTATTCACTCTGAATTTATTTTTGTGGGACAAATGTGTAGTTTTCTGCAAAATCAATTACTGAAAAAATGGTCCCTAGTGGAGAAACTTCACGGGATTTTTTGAATTGCAAGTATTTCCATCGAGCTCTATGGGAATTCTTGTTGTATTTATAAATTTCTGCCTCAAACTTTCTCAAAAAATCTATCACAAAAATTTCTTCTTCATGTAATTCAATTCTTTTAGCACTATTTGAACCTTGAATCGATGTATGGATATATTCATATCTCTTCCATCTCACTTTCATGTTGGAAAATGATTGATCATTCATATCAGTACGATATTTGTTTTGAAATTTAGTCAAATTTCCACAATCATTGCATTTTTTACCACCTACAGATTTCTTTTCGTAAAATAATTCATCACTTTCTCTTTCACATAGAATTTGAGACATGAAATCGCAGATAGTGGAAGGAGGAGGTGAATCTTTCCAAAATTTTCTACCAAAATTAAGGAATGTGTCATAATATTACTGAAATTCCATAAGATAACGACAACAAAAAGTGTCGCGTACAGTGATAGGTTTTACATACCATGGTTTTTGTTGAACAAAAGCACTGATTGAGACATGAATTTCACGATTCTCTTCTTTGAACTTGTTGAAAAACTCTATGTGAGTGGTTTCCAAGAAATGTTTTTCATGTTCTTTGTACTGATTTCATGCTATTCTTCTTCGCATCACATCCATTGCATTTGGCGAAACACGTGAATTTTTATTCCAATATTCATATATTGTTTTTTTAACATTTTCTCCAAGTCTACCTTTGAATGGTTGCCTACAAATAGCTCTCCAACAAGTGAGTTCATTGTTTACATCTATTTGCAACCGAAATTTCTGATGTTTGTGCAAAGTTTCTTGTGAGGTTCCTAATGCTCGTGCCATAGATTTTACCAAGTGATTCCCTTTAGTACTTGATGAAACCACTTCCATATGTATTGCTCTACGTACAACTGAAACATTTATCTGTCTAGATCTTCTAATTGAATTTATAGCACTATTTATAATTTGTTTCACATTTTCCTTCATTTTTTTGTCTTTTGTTGATTTTCGAATACCCAATAAAGTCATAGCTTCTTTTAATTTCCTTAATGATAGGAGACCTTTCAAAATTTGGGATTGAACTGTCACATTTTCCTTTATGAAGTACGTATCAAAAATGTGTTTAACACGATATCATATAACATGGTCAGCTCTTTTATCTCCATGTGTGAGTGTCAACATTTTCTAACATCTCATCATCGACATTGATTTCATCTTCACATATTCGAATGAATAGTACATAATAAGTTTACATATCCAATAAATAACTAAATTAACAAATATTTATAATTTCAATAATACGTGCATGTGTTCAACACACACACACACACACACATATACATACCTTGTGATTCAATTTCTTCACTTGAATTTCTTTCAACAGTTTCACCATCTTCAATCATTGGTTCAATATCTCTTTCACTTTCTCTTTCAAAATTTTGTATCTCATCATCAATGTTTTGAAGAATATCTCTCTGTGTTTACATTGCAAAATATTTTTCAAATTAGTTCATCAAATAAAAATTAAGCTTCACATTTTACACTAGGAAAATTTTAAATATTAAATTCATAATATTTACATTTACATTTACATACCTGCTTCAACTTCTACTTGAGGTTGATTTTCCCTTTCAATATTTGAGAGTGTTTCTCCCTTTCTTTTGCTAGATTCTCCCATATTTTCTCTATGTTCCTCAGGGTCTCTTTTTCAATCATATTTTCTCGCGCAATTCCTTCGATTTCCCATGATAATAGAGTATGAAGTTCAAAAAATTTCCTTCAAAAATTTAGACAAAAACTCAATTAAAAAAAACATCACAAAAATTTTAACTTAAAAAAAAAACTCATTTTAAATTTTTTGCAAAAAATACATACTTCAATCCAAAAAACTTACTTTAAAAAATCCGAGAAAAAAAATGTTTTATAAAACTAAAACGAAGCTCAAAATATTTCCTTCCAAGTCCTGCAAAAAAAATTTCATTTAAAAAGTTAGACAAAAACTCATTTTAAAAAATCATTATAAAAGATTTACTTCAACCCAAAACATGTACTCTAAAAAAATGTCACTTCAAAAAATACCTCAAAAAAATGTCCATTGAAAATTAGTTCCAACTTCTTAAAAAATGTCTCTTTAAAAAATACTTCAAAAAAGCCTCTAAAAAAATATCACTTTAAAAAATACCACCAAAAAATGTCCTTTGAATATTAAGCATAAAAAGAGTCCTTTCGAAATTAAGCCTAAAAAGAGTCCTTTGAAAATTAAGCCCAAATCCTCTTAAAACAAAATACCTTAAAAAAATGAAGCCCAAAAAAAATCCAAAAAATGTATCACATACCTCCAAGAAATGTCCTTTGAATATAATGTCGTTTGAATGTACCTCCAAGAAAGATCCTTGAACCCAAAACAATCCTTTTCAAAATACCTCCAAGAAAATTCCTTAAACCCAAAACAATCATTTGCAAAAATGTCCTTTGAATGTACCTCCAAGAAAAGTCCTTAAACCCAAAACAATTCTTTGCAAAATCAGACCAATATCTTTGCAAAATTAGACCAAATGTGCGAAAATATGTGAAAATAATGAACGCTTTTACGTCAATTTATATTGTCGTGAAATTTTTTTTGGAGGGGCTTCGTTGTATTTTCCAGTTGACGGAAAGTCAGGTAAAATTTTACCCGAAATTTTATAAAAAAATTGGCAAAACTTTAATGTCGTTAGACTTGAAGGGCTGTCGGTGCAAAAAACAATTCGGCTGAACTTTTTTTAGGAGTTCGGCCAAACTAACATGTCTGCAATTACGCAGAGCCAAGCTCTGAATACATATATAAAACTTTGGAATGATGATTAAACTCCATGAAACATTCTGAATTAACTGTCAGAACCAAGACAAGCATTTTCAGAATTCAATCTACTTTCAGGAAATATAACTTTTATGGAATTTCATAAATATTTAATAATTTTAATTAATTTTGTAATAAAACAGGTGCAAACAATTTCTGAAGGTCATTATGATTCAGTGAAATCAATATTATGTATCTTCCAAAATACACTGTTAAAAAAATTGAAAAATTTATGGTGCATTGGTTCGTCGTCTGTAATGGGTAGTTTTTAGATTTTTAGTTTATAACTTATATGTTAAGAAATTTCGAGTGTCGGGAAACATATTCAAAATATGCAGTTTTTTCATATTGGATCAGTTCAAAAAATTCTAGTAATTATGATATGCATCAGTTTGCTTTGTAAATATAACGAAACTGAAGTAGACTCTATCTAGATTGTTGTAACACATTTTGTTTCTCAAAAACGCAGTTTCAAAGAATACAGCAGTGCGTATTAATATGACTTCTTATGAATCCTTTGATTGTTAAAAAACACAAAATCAAAGAAACGCTAAGTTGACATATTAAATGTGTATAAAAAAAATTCAAAAAATAAGTAATAGAAAGCTAATAAAATTTCTGACAACTTTTATTTTTATCGCAAAATGAAATTCTAAACAGAAAATTTGTTTTGGCTTGCAAAAAGTTGAAGAACAAAAAAGAAATGAATTTTTTTTCTCAAAAAAGGGCAAAAAGTGTAACCCAACTTCACATTTTCACTCATAATTAATAAATTTGGGCCATGGCTAAATGAGTACATCAAAATTGGACTTTTACAATGCATTCTTGCTCTTGCAACAAATTTAAAATTATATATATATATATATATTACTTTCCTTATTACCCAAGTTTTTGCATGTACTCTTAGTCAAAATTTACAAAACATGGGACATTACTTGGGAAGGTCAACATTTCCTTGTCATCCTTTGGAGATAGTGAGAGATTTAGGTCAGCTTGATTATCATTTCTCCTTCCTTGAGTGATCAACAAAGTTTATGTTGCAGTTCTTTAATTTGTTTGCTTCAATTTATCATTTCATCCTTGGTCCTCTGCATAATAGTTCTTTCATCGATAAGCATTCCATGGTTGAAGTAAGCCTTGAAACAAGATGGTTGTATCTAAATTGTTGGATATTGATTTCATCATACAATTGATTTATTCTCTCCATAATTTCAACATGTTTGTCTTCAATCTTACTTGACATATTAAATTTTCTCTATTTTCAGTGGTTTTTTTAGACTTTTCAAATAGTCGTTGATAGGGTAGAGAGAATTTCTAACTTTGAGATGTAAGGTTTTTCCTTTTCCCTGACTGGTAGAGGTGGATAAGGCGGGTTTCTAGTTCAAATATTCCTCAAAATACAAGTGTTCTTTAAGCTTACCAGTGTGAATAAAGTGCCTAACAAAAATGATCCAAAGGGTGTAAAAAAAATTGAGATCCCACACAAAGGTATCGATCCATTAACAGACAGATGTATGGGCATATAATGGAGTTCTGGACAATGTGAGAGCTCTTCCAAATTAGTGAGAAGGAGAGCATGATAATACCAAGATAAACAAATATAGTTAAATTAATATTATGATGAAACAAACCTAGTGTGAATTACCTTTCTCTGAAACTGGATTAAGCGATCATTGAGCCGAATCACTCAGACTTAACCAAAGATGCTTTCCATTCCCAAAATCAAGGCCTTTCCTCAACACAAACCTTGGAATCATAAACTTCTCTCTAGCCAAGGAAATGTAACCAACTAAAGATGGTTTCATTTAAATTATCATTATGCTTATGATATATGCAAAAACCACTGATGGTGCCTCTTTAAATTTCCAAGTGCATAGATCACCATGGTGAAATATCTATTAAATTAAAATCTACAATGTGCCTGTTATGTAGTACTTGCATACATTTCCTAGAGCACCACCAAGTGGGTTGGGGGATTTATAAGAATAAAAATGCACATAATAGTATCAATGACCTTTTGTATATCAGTAATGGAAATACACTAAGTTCATCCCAAATTGGAGCATATTCATAATATTTGTATTTTTTGAAAAATAAATTCAATATTGTTCAACAAAATAGTTAAACCATTTTCAATGGGTCTTATATAGCAATGCATCATTGTATCTATGGTTTAAAGATGGGTAGATTGCAACATGTTACAATTTATTTAAACTAATATTTTATCGAGGGATAATAATAATGGTGGAGGGTGCATAGATAACAAAAACACATTAACACCCTTTACATAAAAGCATACCTATAAGTTTTTAATATTATTTTTAAATAAAAATTAATATTTAACCAAATATTTAAATACTATTGATGCATCTTACATAGGGATGGATTAGGATATTAATGATTGAAAGGTGAAACTATTAGAGCATGTCTATAATTAGTTTAAATTGATATTTTATTAAACAATAGGAGTGACGAGAATTGGTGCATTAATATTAAGAATGCACTTGTGTGACTATATGTGAGCACACTGAGGTTTTTCTTAAGTGTATCCACCAAAAAAATATTCGACAACATGCCTTTACTAGCAACCTCTACTATAAAAGAAGTGGATAAATCTTTGTTAAAAGCTTGATAAAAACCTGTAGTGTTGTTTTCTTTGTAGTGCTACTTAAAGTAGCATGGAAAAGGAAAAAAGTTGCAATTGTAGTTGGAGTAGACTATATTACTAGGTTGTAAAATTTTGCATTTGAAACTTTATGCAATTTTTTTTGTATTAATTTCATAACACTATCGTTTATTTATTTTTATTAATTTAGTAGTACCTATCCATTTTCATATTTAAAGTGAGAAAGTTGCTATACATAGTATCACTTGCGGAGGCTCAACCTGCCTGAAGGAAACCAGGTCTATTGGCCACCGTCTGGCATTAAAAGCCATCCAAAATTGAAATTTTTTTTTCCGTCTATTTACTGCTTTTACATCATTACTATGTCCATAACCAATACATTTAAAAGAAAATATATATATATATTATTCTAAAAAAACATATAACATATCTATAATCTAAAAAGAGACTCCATCAACTGGTTCCATTGCAGTCGAACCATGCAAATCCTTTTTCTCGAGGCTATTCAGTTGCCTCTCTATGTGACTGATTCTTTCATTAATTTGCAACTGGGCCTTCATCATATTATGCATATCCTGTTTGATTTGGTGTAATTCAAACAAAATTGAAGAGTTTTCTTCTTTCACTTCCATATTGGCCATTTCCTTAGCCAATACACACTTCATTTTCCAGTACGTTTTAACTGACTGTTGGAATAGTGATACTCTGCCTCTTGTGCTGCCAGGATCCAAAATAAAATCCATCTTGGCCTCTTGTTCTTCCAGATCTTCATCATCACTCTGAGTTTGTTTTTCCCGGCCATGAATTGCTTTGCGAATATGGATCAAATTTCATGTTTCATATACATCTGCAATATTTTCCAAAATTTCTTTGTTAGTCTTCCTCCCTCTCTTTCTCTTTCCTCGGTTATTCTGGCCTTTCACCATGATGGAATTAAAGAACCGGAAATCGGATCCTGTGAAGAGATAGAAGTTAATATAATAGTTTCTAAAAGCTCTGTTCATTATCTGATGACTCTTCAACCCCAGAATGTTTATACTGTCAACAATAAGAATCTGGAAGCTGAGAAGGATGAAAAACAAAGCGAACCAACTGTGCGGCTAGTGGAGAACCAAGCGCTTCACATAACCCAGATGGAAAAAGGAGTACCATTGAAAAATATTACTCATAAGATACCCAGTTACACTAAGAAACGAATTTAGCACCAGACAAAGATAAAGAAACCATTGAAAGGCTTTACCCCTCAAATATACTCCGAGACCGACAGAAAACCACCTACAGAGGAATTTTTTGAGAGAAATTCGTAACAGAAAAATTTCAAATTAAAATACTTGGGCAGCAAACCATCTAAGCAGAGACAGACAGAAAGCCCACCTACAGAGGAATGATAGGAATTCTTTGATAGCAATTCAACGCCTACACTACCGTTTATAGATACACTATTTAAAAACTAAAAAAATAAATTATTTCCTCAAAACGTGATTTCTAATATAATGATGTTGATGGAAAGGTGTGTAAATGGATTATCCTATTTTATTCATTAATAGTTTCCAAAACCATAATCAAACAAGTATGTATTTATTAATTTTTTGAAATCATTTTTATCTTAATATGTAAATTCTTTACAAACAAATTATTTTATTGCACTGAGAGGCATATTTTACATCCTAGTATGTAGAGATGTGTAGGAAATAATAATAAAAATAAAAATAAATTAATGTCGGCCAAAAACAAAAATGAAAATAACCACATAGATTAAAAAAAACTACAAAACAATTTAACATAAAGAATTGAAAATCCTTCTCCAAAATCTTTTAATATTTTTTTTAATTAAATATTTGTAAAATGAATATTTAAAAGGGAAATTCATATCTTATGAATATATCAAAATATTTAATGACATAAATATTTCCACTTCAAAGTTGTAATATTTGAAAATATTAATTTTGTTATCATGCCATGTAAAAACCATCTAATATTAATATTAATACTACCATAGATTCTTCTTAACCAAATCCCATAGGGATCAAATCCCTTATGATACAAAGCTCTTTTACTATGAATCTGTGCTCATTTTATTTCTTCATAGTTCCATAATAACATAATAAATATTGTATTAAGCATGTCTCACTAACTTCTTTAATGGTTCCAAAAGCATAATCAAATTAATTTATCCATGCATTGTATTTGTATTTTTGCTTTTGAAATTAGGCTCTTTGAGAAATTATCAAATGCAATTAGAGTATATAAATCTTCTCAAACTTATATATGCAATTTTGTTTAAGTTCATTTCATTTTATATCTTGTAGTTGTTTATAATTAGTGGGACTTGGCTTGTGATTCTCAAATGTAATAAAAACTTGATCACTTATTACATTCTAGTTGCAAAGGTCTTTGTACTTCCACAAAACTCTAGCCAACAAAGTATACATAACTTCCTAGAATTAACCTTGCAATGGTATTTAAATTTGCTTGAATCGCCAGAAAAGCGAAATTTCTACTTCTAACAAGCCATTTCTCAAGTAAATTTGCAATATGAAAAGAATCTACAATGCCCATTAAACTTTTATTTGAATACATGTTTGTGGTTACATGGTTGCCTAACTACATCAAAAAATTTCCAAAACATAGTACTTTTAAATTTGTTATGCAAGTTAAGTACTTTTGTTAACACCTTCCTAGCCACTAATATTAAAGTTAGCAAAATAGATACCATTACAATCTCTAGAAACCCATCAGAATTTTAGTTTTCTAGTGAAAATAATTTGATTGTAGGTCAACAACATCTAAAGGCCCTAGTTCTAATGTCAGGGTCAGCATGAATTCTATAATTATCTCATGATTTTCTAAGAATATTAAATTCGTATTATTTTGTTGCATTTTTAAATATATATAAACTATTGTGGATATTACAATGGAAGAATTGATTACAACAAATATGATAACATTAGTTAAATATTTACTTTTATTGTTTCTTCAAATTTTCTTTGGTTAGTTGGTTTTTTTCTAAATTAATTGAATTGGCTAAAATATGAGAAATATTAATAGAAACAAATACACACACCATCCACAACAGACACATATATTTTCCCTGGGAAACCCTTATGGGAGAAAACTTTGCTCTCCATTGGTTTCTCTACTATACAAAATGTGCAAGTACAAAGAATGGGGTACTCTCTATGGAGTTGAGTCTTGTGGCATATATGACTACTATAAAATCTTAACCTCCTATATTTTTCTCTCTAACTTCTCACTACCAATTGATCTACTCAATCGTGGAAAAAAATACAATAGCACAAAATGACACATATACTCCTAGTTGTCCAATATTTGATATAATTGGATAACCAACTAGGAATAAGGTTTGATCCCCTCAATTCTCAACTAGAGTTAGATGATTTAATATTATAGAGTCTTCTTTAAAGTCCACACATGAATAGGCTCATATATATGAGTAACAAAGACTCACATGGCATCCACTCATACCATGGTGGTCAACATGATAGGTCAACTTGAGAGAGACATAAAATCTTCATATCAACTCCAATTGACATGATTCTTGCATATTTGGAAAGGTATTTGAGTGTACAATAGTGTATTGTGGACCAAAGCTAAAGTAGCGAAGTTTTGATACAAAAAATGTTATTTAATGCCTATAAATTAAGACCCATCACTAAGAATTTCCTTGCAAAGTGATTCATCCAATTTTTTCATTTTAAAAGCACTAAAATAGATGACAAACAATATAATAATAAAAAATAATCAATTTCATTTTTATTTTTGCCTATACAATTTCTTTTAATAATAAATTCATTTTCTCATTATTAATGAATCACTTATAATATATTGTATATATAATTTTAAAAAACAATTCCTTTACAATATCATAAAAATTCATTTTATATACAACTTGATTTTGAAAACTTAGATATATATATTCACCATCTTACTATAAATAATAAAAACAAGTTAATACAATTTTGAAAACTTGATATATTTATTCACCATCCAACTATAAATAATTGATATGTTACCTAAAATCATTAATGTGTTATTAGAAATAATCATTTTAAAATAACATAAATTAACATTGAGTTTATTTTGATTCATAAAACCTTATATAATATTTTGATTCATTCAGAGCTATTCTTCAGCAGAGATTGCGCGCAGTGGAGACAGGCTAGCAGGTGGCAAGAAATCAGTGCATGGATTTGCAGATTTCTTCTGATTAGTGTGTGACGATTGATTGTACTGAGAGCTTGATATACTAAGCTTTGTATGAGATTGTTACATGATCTCCATGATACATAATATATGATAGTTGGGGTTTTCAGCTTTGGGCTTTCCCGTTAAACAATTGTGTCATGTGCGATTTTTTTATTGCTTCATGTGTTTGCAATTGATTTTAATTTCCGCAAAAGATTAACACTGGAAGGATTTTGTATTTAGCAAGAAGATAAAATATTATTAGATCAGGAGAATCTGGACATATACATGCATCTTGTATATAATTTCTACAAATCATGTCCTCTGAAATAATTTCACATATTTTAAAATTTTTCATTATTAATTTAATTTTTTATATATAAAGAAATACTATTCATGAATAATAAAAGGGTTGTAACATAAATAATATATAACAAAAAAAACCATGTCTTTTTGGAATAATAAAATAGTTGTAACAAAAATAATATAGAACAAGAAAAACTATGTATATTTGGAAATATGAAATTTTAGATATATTTTATTAAGTAAAATTTTAAAAGAATAATGGTTATAAACAATTAAAAATAATTTTATTAAGTAGTTAGTTTAGATCTATATTATTTATGAGAGGGATCAATTCTCTTTCACTCTAAAAGAGGTTTACATATGAAGACTTTTGATCCATCTTGGCTCGTGGTAGATCCAGAGTCAAGATTGTTCTAGGCCATCTTAATTTTTCTCTTTAAATAAAATATATTCCACATGAATACCATGGGTTGTTTTTATAGCTTATTACTATATTCTTTTATTATTTTTACTTTTTATTGCATTTTGACCTAGTTAAAATGTTCATTACATTATGTCAATATTTTTATTTAATTTACTTTTATTTTTATTTTTGTGTAATTTGACATAGTCAAAATGTTAAACATGACATTACAACATTTCTATGATACACCTATAATTAATATAACTTATTATAAAGAAAAATAAAAAACTAACATTATAAAAAATATATATATAACTATTTACTTGTGAATCTAATGGCCTAAAACATTTCAATCGTCTAACATTTGATCCAATGGCTAGACATGGACACATTGGTAGCTAGGGAAATTGTTTTCAAATAATAATTTCGCCCTTTTAAATAAAATATATTCCACATGAATACCATGGGTCAATACCATGGGCTGTTTTTATAGCTTATTATTATTTTATTTTGACCTAGTTAAAATGTTCATTACATTATGTCAATCTTTTTATTCAATTTACTATTATTTTTATTTTTATGTAATTTGACATAGTCAAAATGTTAAACATGACATTACAACATTTCTATTATACACCTAAAATCAATCTAACTTATTAAAAAGAAAAGAAAAAAACTAGCATTATAAAAAAAAATATAAAACTATTTACTTGTGGATCTAATGGCTTAAAACATTTCAATCGTCTAACATTTGATCCAATGACTCACACATGGACACATTGTTTTCAAATAAGAACGATTTACAGCTTAAAAATATTTATATTTACAAAAACTCAAAAAGGAGGTTTTATTTAGGTGAACCTATGGGCCAAATACCATCATTTCATATAATCCATATAGAGCACCCATTATACAAGTATAATGACATATGACCATTATGAGCTACAGCCAAGTATGACCCCATGTGTAAGTATGTCAGAAGCCAAAATAATATCCACTTTAAAAATAGCTTACATAACCATATAAATAAACAATTAAAAATAAATTTAAACAATATAAATTTAAAATACGAAGAGTTTTACGAACACTCAAAAAAGAGATATGGTAAATAATAAAAATATAAATAAACCAGAGGTATGGTAAACAAATAAAACCTTTTTTTATACTTACTCACGGTAAATAAATAAAAATATAAATAAACTAGAGGTATGGTAAATAAATAGAACCTATTTTTATTTTTTCTTTTTAAACCTCTTTATATTTACAAAAATTCAAAAAGAAGTTTCTTTTAGGTGAATCCTATGGGCCAAATACCATGGGACACATTATTATTAATACCATGGGCCAAATCCCATATTTATAAAAAAGGTATAAAAAGGTAAGATAAATAAATAAAAATATATCAAATAGGAGTAGAAATCAACATCTTATTATATTAAAAGCCTGTGGACAAAATACCATGAACCAAATTAATAATAATACCATGCAAAAAAAAAACATTTTTAATCCTAACATTAACATTAAAATATTAATATTAATATTATTATTATTACTAAATATAAGATTGATATTAATATATTATAATATTGAAATTATTAAATTTAATAACTTTATATTAATACAATATTAAATTTGTTATATATATATAAACTCTAGATTTATATGTGAGGGAAGAACAAAGACATATGATAGAGATGGAGAAATAGATGGAGTGACAAGGGAGATATGAGGGGAGAGGAGGAATGAAGAGGGAGAGGGGAGAGAGAGAGAGAGGTAGATAAGGGTAAGAGAGGGAGAGGGAGACATAAGGATGAAGGTGGGAGAGAGAGACGAGAGAGGGAGGGAGAAGGAGAAAGGATTAGAAGGTAGAGAGAGAGAGAGAGAGAGGAGAAGAGAGAGTGAGATAGAGGGGAAGAGAGAGGGTGGTAGAAGAGAAAGGGAGAGCAAGGAAGGGTGGGAGGAGAGAAGGAGAGATAGAGAGGCAGAGTTGAAGAGGGAGAGAAGAAAAAATACATAGAGAGTGAGAAGTGGAGAGAGAGGGAGTGACAAGGGAGAGATGAAGAGAGAGTGTGTATGTTTAGGGGTGAATTAAAGAGACATAAATAGAGTGAGTGAGACAAGGGGGGAGAGAAGGATAGAGAAGAAGAAAGGGATTTATATAGTAACATATTTTGAGAGAGAGATATAGAGTTATGGGGGAAGAAAGAGGATTTGAGGGCATAGAGAGAGATAGAGAGAGAGCAGGGGGTGAATATAGAGGGAGGGAAGTGATAAATGGAGAGAGAGGAAGGGGAAGAGAGAGGAATTGAGAGAGAGGAACAGAGTGATGGGGGAATATAGAGGATTGTAGGGGGGAGAGAGAGAGAGAGAGAGAGTGGTGGGGGGAGGTAGGAGAGAAAGAGGAAGAAAAAGAGAGGGGACTTGAGAGAGAGGAGAAGAGAGGGAGAGAGGGAGTTAGAGGGGGCGAGAGGGAGAGATAGAGATATTGAGTTAGATGGGGAGAGACAGAGGGATAGAGACATGGAGTTGGATGGGGAGAGAGAGATGGATAGAGATATGGAGTTAGATGGAGAGAGAGGGAGGAAATAATAAAGACATAGAGAGTAACAAGTGGAGAGAGAGAGAGAGGGAGTGACAAGGGAGATATGGAGAGAGAGTGTGTATTTTTGGGGGTGAGATAAAGAGACAAAGAAGAAAAGATGGAGAGAATGGGGGAGAGAAGGAGAGAGAGAGGCATATAGTGACAAAGTTAGAAGGTGAAGAGAGAGAGAGAGAGTGGAGAGAGGTAGGGAAAGAGAGATGGATATGGAGGGGGAGAGAGAGGGAGGTAAGAAGAAATACATAGAGAGTGAAAGTTGTAGAGAGAGAGAGAGAGAGAGAGAAGAAGAAGGACTGATAATGAATATGGAGGGAGAGAGAGAGAGGATAGCAGAAGGGAAGAGAGATAGAAGCAGCAGAGAGTGAGGGAAGGGGAAGAGAGAGAGAGAGGGGGAGGGAGAGGATGTGCGAGTGATAGATAGAAATATTTGAGAAAGAGAGTGTATTTTTTGGGGTTGATATAGAGAGACAAAGGGAGATAGAGATATAGATGGAAGGTGAAGAGAAAGAAGATATAGATGGAGACAAGGAGGGAGGGACAAAGAGATTGATAAATATGGAGTGAGAGAGTGTGTGTGTTTTTGGGGGTGGGATAAAGAGACAAAGAATGAGAAATGGATGGACATATATATATGGAAGGGGGAGAGAGGGAAGAATACTTCATACAATAGATGCATTGATTTCAGTGTAGATGGTGATTTCTAATCCTATTTGATTGCTTGCACTAGATGCATTGATTTTAGTGTAGATTTTGATTTTTAATGATATTTGATTACTTGCACTAGATGCATTGATTTCAATATAAATGATTTCTAATTGTATTTGATTGCTTGCACTAAATGCATTGATTTCAATGTAGATGGTGATTTCTAATCCTATTTGATTTCTTGCACTAGATGCATTAATTTCAATGTAGATGTTGATTTATAATTATATTTGATTTCTTACACTATATGCATTTCTTTCAATATAAATGATTTTTAATCTTATTTGATTGCTTGCACTAAATGCATTCATTTCAGTGTAGATGGTGATTTATAATCATATTTGATTTCTTACACTATATGCATTTATTTCAATATAAATGATTTTTAATCTTATTTGATTTCTTGCATTAAATGCATTCATTTCAGTGTAGATGGTGATTTATAATCATATTTGATTTCTTGCACTAGCTACATTGATTTTATTGTATATTTTGGTTTCTAATCCTATTTTCTTACTTGCACTAGATGTATTGATTTGAGTTTAGATGTTGATTTTTTATCCTATTTGATTACTTGCATTGAATGCATTTATTTATGTGTTGACGTTGTTTTCTAATCTTATTTGATTTCTTGCATTAGATGCAATTGGATGTATGTTGGTACATTAGTTTTATTAGGTCATTGGATTAATAGTGTGCATTGATTTCAGTGTAAGTACAAAAAAATATTGACAATGTAGAATGATTTTTATGTTATAGTAATTAAATCTAATAATATTGGAGAGAAAGAGAGACAAGGTATGATGTTTATTACATAGCTCGAACTAACTATTTAAATCGTTTATGATTTATGATTTCTACTGTCTTTTTCATATAATCGATATGGAAAGATGATATTTACATTTTCTATCATTCAATATTATTACATTGTCACTTTGTATTCAAAAATTTTATTTCATCATTTTTCATCATTAAAGTTATTTTACAATATTTATTATCTCAACAAAGTGAGGTAACTAAGCCAATTTAAAATTAAAATGAATCTATAAATCCCAAACATATTTAGCACATTTATAATGGTTATATTGATATAAGATGTATTTACATATTATTGATAAAATTAATCATATGTTCTTCATATTATTGATAGATTTTCCTTGGTCACACAAGACTGAAACCAGCGTAGATCCATCTTAAGTACAGATCTATCAAGCACCAATGGGGATCAAATCTCTTGATGTATAAACCTTTTATCAATTATTTCACTCAAAAAATAGGTTTTCATGTCGAAAGATTTAATCGATTCAATTTGATCTTTCTGTGTGCTTGATAGATCAGTGGTTAAAATAAATCTAAACTGATTTAATCTCCACTCTCCATAATATTCAATATGTTAAGAAGAAAACTATCTCATATCAAAATTAAAAAGACGTTTCCATGGGAATAAACGTTCATTATAAATTATTAAACACTCACATACATATGCTGTGGATTTTTATTTTTTAAATACTTTTGTACATGTGCTTCTTCTCATTTTTCATCTTCGTCCCACCATGATATATTTCCTCTCGTTCTGATTCACCGTCACAGCAAGGACTTAGAAAACAACTGTGCTGCACCAACCACCAACCAATACACTTCAAAATATTCAACAGCTTCTCATAATATGTTTTTCGGATGTGCTATTCACGGGCCTATCTTATTTACCACTTTGGCTCTGATAAGAGAAGTTACCACTTTGGCTCTCATAAAGAGAAGTTAGGATCATATTCTACAAAGAGATGGTGGTGTCATTGAGACTAATATTCATGGAAAAAAAAACTGGTTTATAAATAAATTACATTATAGAATATTATTGGCAAATTTATCATGAGTGAGATATTTAATTATGGATATTTTTTGAGTTTATAAATAGATTATATTAAAGATAAATATCAGGGGAAAATTTATTATGGGTGTTAGTATATTGAGTCTGTGTAATTTGATTACGGTACATCGTAGATAAACACTATGGGCAAACTTATTACAAGTGTAAGTACACTTGAGCTCGAAACCACAAGTAACTTGATTGAGTTAAATTTATTCGAACAACTTTAATATTTTTCTTATCTCTTATAGCAATTTAATTTAAAAATATTTTGTTTATACTATTTATTCTCTCATTAAATTAAGGAAATGACATTTTGACATCTTTTAAATTGTATTTTTGAAAGTTGAAATAAACTCAACACTATAGGAAACTTTGTAGTAATGTGATTATGCATATTGACAACTTAAAACTACAATTTTCCCAATTTCTAACTCAGCAAAATCTACCTAAAACTATAACTAGATAAGGACAAAAAAATCATCTAGTTAAATAACTATTTTATTATATTTCTAGATATTAAAACCATGTCTCCAAATGAAAAAACTATCTATTTTATTAAATAAATCAATAAGAGTTTTTTTTAATATATTAAATTTCTTGAAATTGAGAAGCACTAACTTCATATTTCATTTGAGCATGATTTTGATAAAATATGCCTATTTTTTTTTTGGAAATGGTGGTTACAACTTTAAAGATTTTGGGTTTTCCCAAGTTTGATGATGTTGATTCCCTTATAAAAAAAGATTCAAACACTCATTAAGATTTCTTTGAAAAAAAAACCAGTTTCTCCTAAGAAATGACTGTCTAAGAAAAATTGTTACCTATTTCTTTTAATAAAACTTTAATAAGTTGACAAAGATAATTATGTTTAGTAAAATATTTAGTTTCTCTGTAGTCTAAGGAAGCTGCTTTTTCACCTAGAAAATAATAGAAATTCCAGCAGATTTTGATAAAATTTGTGTACATTTTTGGAAATCCAAGTTACAACTTTCAAGCTTTAGGATTTTGAGTATTTCCATGGGTTTTGATGATGTTGAATCAATTTCCACAATCCAGGTTACAAATTTCAAGTTTTATAATTTTAGGTGTTCTCGAGATTTTGATGATGTTGAATCCATTTCCACTATTAAAAAAGCTATTCAAAAAAAAAAAAACTCATTCTAACTAAACAAGAATGTTGCTTATATAAACAACACCTCTGATTTGTTTTAATAAAAATTAAACATTAAAATAATTTAAAATAATTATGTGTAATTATATAAAAAATATGCATCTATTATTTTAATTTATTTAAAAATATATATAAAACATTTAAACTATCTCAAAATTCTGCATGATGAAATTTTGATCCCATACAAGTTTTCTAGAGTTTTCAAGATAGCAATTGGAGTGTCATCCTTATCCTTTTCCTCTGTGTGTCCTTTATACACAATGTCCACATGGGTACCCTCATCTATAGTGTCATCATTATCGTTTTCTTCTGTTTGTCCTTCATACACAATGGCCACATCAAGTAGAACAAGCAGGTTCGAGAGCAACCAACACAAGGGTCCCACCCCCACAATCATTAGAGCCACTCGACCTTGTAACTTTCCGGCATTAATGAAGTCAGTCATCGGTTAGAAGACTATAACAAATATGTTGGGGGCAAATCATAATCATATACCTGGACGCTTATAAGCCGGAGTGAAAAAATGGGGATGGAATTGGAGCTTATGTTGTAAACAAGGATGTTGCCTTGGGTCCTGCTGCTGGGATTTTGTCACTAGGATTTTCGACCACGCTGCTCATTTTAACAACTCGATCCACACTCTTTGTAATTATATGTTCTTCAATCGCTCCCTAGATCACTGTAAAGTCTTTGTCATCCCTTTTGATGTCAATTTAAGATTTTTATGAATAGTGGCTACCAACATGCAGAGTACACGATCTATAATGAATCAATACACATCCACCATGTTTTTAATTTTGAGTAGTGCGCACATAACCTTATTAATATACGTAAAATTACGAAATATTCTCAAAATTTTACATTCGGACAAGAATACCCAGCTGCAACCATTATCAAATGATCACCCAAAAGAGCTGACCAAACCCCAAATGCGTGCCATGGGATGCGTTTTGGCCATTATCTTACTGTCTCATTTAATCCCGTTAAGAATGTGGAACACATTTTTTATGGTTACTGGTTTCCTATAATGCTAATAATTTTTGCTAATAATTTAGATATCTGCCGAGTCTAAATGCCATTCTCGAATCTCAGTTTAGGTATAACCTTTGGTTGTTATTTTATAGTTTATAAAATAACATAAATTATAATTGTAAAGTGGCTTGGAAGTGGGTAGTGGAAAGACCCAGCAATTACTTGGCCTAGCCAAACGCTCTAGAGTGAGTATGGCTCCGACTTGGGAAATACTATATAAAAACTACTCGGGACTCCTAGAACGACACCACCAATTTTCAGAATGTCGAGAAACAGGATTCCGTTTAGTTAGAAGTTCCTAGTGTTGGAATTTAATTCCAATTGCTGCACTTAGAGGCAGAACGTGAAATTGAGAAAGAAAGCAATCGCAGAAAACTTTGTTTGATTACACTCCACGGTGAATTCATTCCTAGTCTTTAAATTCTTGCAAACCCAATTTTTTGGTTAAAGGCTGTAGGCATGTTTTTCTGTGTGAAGTCATATATTTTTTAACCATGTCATCCAACAATTAAAACTCTATCCTACACACCATAAATTCTTCGCCAACCACATTAAACATGCATCCAACACCATTATGGAGGCATCCATTGTGAGCAACTAAGGGGAAAGTTAACCAACTGGAAGAAGTGATGTCATCACTCCTCTGAACCACTCAAAGCAGCTCCTTGGGGTAAAGAAACGAGCTTTGGCTCAAAGATTAGACCCCATGAAATATGGAATGCATAAAGTTGTTTTATATATGTTTTTTTTTACCGCGGTACATTTTGGTTTTAAACTTTGGTTTATGTTTTTATAAGTGTTGGGATATAAGTTTCACGTTTTAGTTTTTAAACATAGGTTATATATATTTTGATATATATATATATATATATATATATATATATATATATAATGTAATATGCCGTGAGTACATTGTATTGATTGTGTATTGTGTGAAAAGGCTCGAAAGACAGAAAAGACAGAGAGACAGTAAAAGAAAAGACAGTGTCTTAAGAAAAAGTGAGACAGAGAGTTTGAAACAACGTTGCGTTTGTAGCAGCCAACAGAAGATTTGCATTGTAATCCAGAATTGAAGTTCTAAAGAAGAAGTCTTATTTTGTAACAGAATTTTTGTTTAATGAAATAGAAGTGTTTTGTCTCCCATTTTTGTCTGCAATTTGTTTTTAATCTCTGTGTTGAGTTGAGGAATTTTTATTTCCTCTGTGTGTTTGGAATATTTCAGAAATTTCAATATGGTATCGGAGCTAGTCCAGGCTCTTTGCGTTTGACAAAGAAGCTGAAGGAAGAAGGAGTTTTGTTGAAGATTTCTCTAGCAGCGTGAAGATTCAGTAAAGCAAGGTAATTTACCAAAATAGAGTTTGTTTTGTGTTTGTTTGAAGATTACAGTCTAGAGAACTGTAAAGAAGAAGTCTATTAGAGACAGAGACTTTTTGAAGACAGAGTTTTATCTCTCAGCTGTGAGAAGTTTTGTTTATTAAAAACACAGTCAAAATTTTTTTAAGCATAGTTCAGAAAGCTAGCTATGGTAGGAGCCAACACACGCACGAGTATAGGAAATACTCAACTCCCACGGTTCAATGGGAAGAACTATGACTATTGAGCAATCACAATGAGGGTCTTGTTTGCCTCTCAAGATTTATGGGAGTTAGTTGAAGTTGGTTTAGAAGAACCAGCATATGAACAAGCATACAATGTCTTAACATGGGCAGAGAGGGATTTGTTGAAGAGCAATAGGAAGAAGGACTCAAAATCCATTTTCTATCTCTATCAAACAGTGCATGAAAGTGTATTTACAAGGATTGAAACAGCAAAGAGGTCCAAGGATGCATGGGATACTCTCCATAAGCCTACCAAGGTATGGAAAAGGTAAAGACAACAAAGCTTCAATTAATGAGAAGGAATTTTGAAGCTATTTGCATGAAAGAGTCTGATACAATAGACTCATTCTTCACAATGTTGATTGGGTTGGTTACCCAAATGAGATCTTATGGAGAGATGGTAGAAAAAAGAAGAATAGTGGAGAAAGTATTGAGGAGCTTACCCTCAAGGTTTGATGTGATAGTCACAACCATTGAAGAGACAAAGGATCTCTCAAAGTTTACTGTTGATGAGCTTCATGCATCATTGATTACATATGAACAAAGAATGGGTAGAACAACAAACTCATCTTTGGAGCATGCCTTCAAGACCCAAATTTCCTTTGGAAAAGGAAGAGGTCAAGGCAGAGGAAACTACAAAGGAAAAGGTAGAGAAAGAAGCCAAAACCGAGGAGGAAGAAGCAGCCCAACAAATACAAATAGAAGGGGCAGGAATCAAAATCAGAATCAAAGCCAGGGAAGCAGCCAACAAGGTGGACAAAATCAAGCACATGGAAAAAGGTATGATAAATCCCAAGTCAAATGTCATTACTGTAAGAAGTATAGCCATTATGCCAATTAATGTTGAAAGAAACAGAGTGACATAGGTAATAGACCCAGTGCTAATTTTACTAAAGAAAATATCAGTCAAGAGAAGATGTTTTTAGCATGCAATATGGCTGAAGAAAAGAATGAATATATATGGTTTCTATATTCAGGATGTAGCAACCATATGACTGGAAACATTTCTATGTTTTCCATGATTGATGAGAATGTGAAGTCTCAAGTCACATTGGGGACAGACAGTAAAGTCTTTGTTATGGGAAAAGGCAGAGTGAGTGTTTTGACAAAGAAAGGAGAAAGAAAAGCCATATCAGATGTATATTATGTTCCTGGTATGAAGTGTAACTTTTGAGCATTGGATAGCTCATTCAAAAAGGCTACAATGTATTCTTTGAATATGATGTATGCACCATCATGGATAAACCACTAAGCAAGCAATGTATTTCACAAGTGAAGATGACAAAGAACATAATGTTCCCTCTCAAGATGAGAGAAAATTTGAAGAAAGGAGATGCCATTGCAGCAGTGACACAAGAGACATTCCAAAGAGAAGCAAAGGATGAACACTGGTTATGGCATTTGAGATTTGGACATCTCAACTTTGGACGTCTGAATTTGTTGCACAAAAAAGGAATGGTAAAGGGATTACCATTGATTGAGAAACCGGATAGCCTATGTGAAGGTTGCATCTTGGGCAAACAACACAGAAATATTTCCATCAAGAAAGAGAATAAGGGCAAAGGCACCCTTGGAAATAGTCCAATCAGATTTGTGTGGACCAATGTGAACACCATCATTAGCAGGCGACCATTATATGATGACTTTTATTGATGATTTCACAAGAAAAACATGGGTTTATTTCTTGAAATTTAAAAGTGAAGTGTTTGATAAATTCTGCCACTTTAAAGCTCTAGTTGAGAATCAAAGTGGGCAGCATATTAAAGTCCTTAGGACTGACAAAGGAGGACAATACATCTCCAAAAAAATTCTGCGTTTTTGCAGAGAAAATGAGATTCATAAACAATTTACAGCAAGGTATACACCACAGCAAAATGGTGTTGCTGAAAGGAAAAACCGACCCATCATGGACATGGTAAGAAGTATGTTGAAGGAAAAACATTTTCCAAATGAATATTGGGCTGAAGCTGTACATTTTACAGCGTATATTTAAAATAGATGCCCAACCAAATCTGTCATGAATAGAGTTCTGAAAGAAGCGTGGAGCGGCATAAAGCAACATGTCACCCACATGAGAGTTTTTGGTTGTGTGGCTTATGCACACATTCCAAATCAGCTAAGGAAGAAGTTGGACAGTAAGAGGGAGAAGTGCATATTTGTTGGATATAGTGAAGAATCCAAGGCATACATATTGTATAACCCATCCACTAAGAAATTTATGATAAGCAGAGATGTACAATTTATTGAAGAAGAAACTTGGGATGGAAGCATTGAGAAAATAGTAAATGTAAAAAAAAAATTGTCTCATGATGATGATAAGGAATAAATGGCTGAAAGACATCCCTCATTAGCAGCACCACCTCCACCAACACATGGACAGCAAGGGACACCACAAGCAGGTATGAGAACACCCTTGAGAAGTGATGAAAGTGCTTCACCAAGCACATCACAAGGCGCAGATTTGAGTGCTTCTACAAGCACAAGTACAGCAAGTGAAAGAGGAACCAGATTCAAAAGTCTGAATGAAATTTATGAGCAAGAGGCAGCAAATGAAGGTATGAACTATTTATTTTCATTGTATTGTCATGTAGAGGATCCTATTGATTTTGAAGAAGTTGTAAAAGATAAGAAATTGATAGATATTATGGATGAAGAGATAAATGCCATAGAAAAAAACAAGACATGGGAATTAGTTGATCTCCCAAAAGGCAAAGAATTGATTGGAGTAAAATGGGTTTACAAGACCAAAAGCAATGCTGAAGACAAGATTGAAAGACACAAAGCTAGACTTTTTGTCAAAGGCTACAAGCAGCAATAAGGAAGAGATTATGAAGAAAATTTTGCATCGGTTACAAGAATGGAAACAGTAAGAGCAGTGTTGTCCATAGCAGCACAACATAAGTGGAAATTTTACCAAATGGATATGAAATCGGCATTTTTAAATGGAGTATTAATGGAAGAGGTTTATGTTGAACAACCTCTGGACTATGAGAAAGAAGGCCAACAACATAAGGTATGCAGATTGAAGAAGACTCTATATGGGCTAAAACAAGCACCAAGAGCAAGGTATAGTAGGATAAATGCCTATCTACTGGAAAAAGGGTTTGAAAAATGTGAAGGAGAACCCACATTATACATCAAGGAGAAATATGGTAAGATGCTTATTGTTGTTTTGTATGTTGATGATGTTGTATTCATAGGTAATGATGCTTACCTCATTAAGAATTTTAAAACAGTCATGAAGGATGAATTTGAGATGACTGATATGGG
This sequence comes from Pinus albicaulis, assembly GCA_034641835.2. Taxonomy (NCBI): domain Eukaryota; kingdom Viridiplantae; phylum Streptophyta; class Pinopsida; order Pinales; family Pinaceae; genus Pinus; species Pinus albicaulis. The sequence continues at coordinate 491,611,774 of CM076581.1, forward strand.
ATTGCTGAGATACTTCTTAGGAATAGAAGTAGAGCAAAATGAAAATAAGATTTTTATTTCTCAAGCTACATATGTAAATGAAGTTTTAGAAAGATTTAACATGTAGGATTGCAAGGCAGAAATTACTCCTACAGTGGTGGGATTGAAAATGAGCAAAGAAGACACAACAAGCATTTTGATCCAAGTTTGTATAAAAGCATAGTTGGCAGCTTTATGTATTTGACTGCAACTAGGCCGGATATTATGCATGTTGTGAATTTAATTTCCAGATTTATGGAAAGGAAAAAGGAGGCACATTGGCAAGCAACAAAAAGAATTCTGAGGTATGTGAAAGGAACAAAAAGGTATGGTATTGAATACACCACTTCAGAAAATTTTGAATTAATTGGATATACTGATAGTGATTGGGCTGGAAGTATATATGACAGGAAAAAAACCTCTGGATATGTTTTTCATATGGGATCAGGAGCCATTTCATGAGCTTCTAAGAAACAGCCAATTGTGGCTTTATCAACAACAGAGACAGAGTATGTGGCAGCTACAGCAGCAACATGTCAAGCAGTATGGATGAGAAGAATGTTGAGAATTTTGTGTCATGAACAGGTAAAAGACACAACAATTTATTGTGATAATAGCTCAACAATAGAATTATCAAATAATTCAGTGTTTCATAAGAGAACGAAACACATTGATGCCAAGTATCACTACATCAGAGAGCTAGTGAGAAATGGAGAAATAGTTCTGAAGCATTGCAGAACAAAAGAGCAGTTTGTTGATATTTTAACAAAACCATTGGGGTAGAAGAGTTTTTATTATTTGAGAAAATGTCTGGGTATGGAAGAAAATCCATCAATTGAAATTAAGGGGGAGTGTTGGAATTTAATTCCAATTGATGCACGCAGAGGCAGGACGGAAAAATTAATTTTGATGTGAAATTGAGAAAGCAAGCAGCAACAGAAAACTTTGTTTGGTTACACTCCACCGCGAATTCATTCCCAGTCTTTAAATTCCTGCAAACCCAGTGTTTTGGTTAAAGGCCATAGGCCTTTTTTTCTATGCGAAGTCATGGATTTTTTAACCATGCCATCCAACAATTAAAACTCTGTCCTATGCACCATAAATTCTCCGCCAACCACATTAAACATGCATCCAACACCATTCCGGCGGCATCCATTGTGAGCAATGAAAGGGAAAGTTAACCCACCGGAGGAGGTGATGTCATCACTCTTCCAAACCACTCAAAGCAGCTCTGTGGGGTAAAGAAACGAGCTTTGGCTCAAATATTAGACCCCACGGAATATGGAATGCATAAACTTTTTTTATATATGTTTTTTTTTTACCGCAGTACATTTTGGTTTTAAAATTTGGTTTATGTTTTTATAAATGTCCCAACATAAGTTTCATGTTTTAGTTTTTAAACATAGGTTATATATATTTTGATATATATATTATAAATATGAAATATATATGTGTGTGTGTGTGTAATGTAATATGCCGTGATTACATTGTATTGACTGTGTATCGTGTGAAAAATCCCGAAAGGAAGAAAAGACAGAGAGACAGTAAAAGAAAATAATGTGCGTTAAAAAACAGTGAGACAGAGAGTTTGAAACAGTGCTACATTTGTAGCAGCCAACAGAACATTTGCATTGTAATCTAGAACTGAAGTTCTGAAGAAGAAGTCTTATTTTGTAACAGAATTTTTGTTTAATGAAATAGAAGTGTTTTGTCTCACATCTCTGTCTGCAATTTGTTTTTAATCTCTATGTTGAGTTGAGGAATTTTTATTTCCTCTATGTGTTCGAAATTATCATAAATTTCCAGCACCTAGACTACGGAGACAGGAGTATGGGGCGTCGAAGCTCGTGTTCAATAAGATATAAGTATAATGTATTTTCAGCGACGGCCAAGCATGTTCTGCCGAGATGTCTCTTGAAATTCTGCCTTAGCGGTACTTGTCTAAGGTTGATATCCAAGTTAACTTTAGACTCTGGTATGAGAAGGGATTAATGTATTTTTTGGACAGTCCCATAGTAATGGCAGCGCTTGGATAGGGGTTGGTTCTTGAATGAGTGAGAGACTATCCAAAAGCTCAGGAGGGTGGAGCGAAGGGTGAGTCATCCATAGTTTTCTTCTATTATGTGGGTTTCTTGTTTCTTGGATGGTTGATGGTCGACTATGCTTGCCTGTCTGATGGGCTTTTAGAGTAGGATTGCTATCATCCTATCAGATTGTGGCACTGGTTTTTTTTCCTTCCTTCTCTCGACCTAGTGTCGTCGGGGGCCCTAGTTTTTCTCTAGTTTTTCCGGGGAGATACTAGTGGGGGTGTCCTTTCCGACCTTTTTTCAAATTTCTCTAGCACCGTCGATCTTGTCTTTCCCGGGCCAGGTTTTCCCGCTTTTTGGTTACTGTACCCCTGGATCGTTAATGACAGGATGGGTGGTTATTTTACTCTGACAGCGGCGGCTTGATTTCTGTTCCGTAGTGATATATCGGTTACGATTTCTAACGATGAGGATTTCCCTCACTCCTCCGCATATTTTTTTTTAACTCTCGAGTTATGGGCGGTTAAGGTGTTCATCTTCACTTGTTTGAGGTGGTGATGTTAAACGACGTCTCTCGGAGCTGAGGTGGATAGGGGGTCAAGTGGTACATCACCCGAAGCTTTTTTTTGAACAGTTGGTGACGAAGTGTTCTGAGTGTGCTCTCTAGAGGCCAGTACAGGGACTTAATGATTTACAACATAGTGATGAATGACATTGAAAAATACATCTCCAGGTGCAATGAGGACTACTCTGATGAGGTTTTTTTACAGGCGATTAAGGTGGCGGAAAAGAAAAACCAGCCGGTGATAGATCATCACACTGTAACCACTTTGAAGGGGCTCGGAGGGCTAGATAGGAAGACGGGTTGTCACGAGGTTGTTTCATGCTTGACCCTAAACCTGTCTCAGACGCGAGCTGGCATGATCTCCTCCCCCAAAGGGGGTTCCAAGCCGTTCAAAGCTGAGTAGGGAACTCGTCTTCTGAGTTTCGGATGCGATATCATGTAGGAGAGGATTGAGAACCTCACAACTGAGCTGTTGTGGGTCGATGGAAGTTTGAGAGATAGAGCAAGGTAAACATGATGGAGTGGTTTTTAAACCTCTGGAAGAAGTTATTGGGCTATACTCCGTAGGTAAGAAAGTTGGAAAATGGATGGTTCTGCTTCCACCTCTTGAAAGAAAACGACGTGGGGGAGGTCATGTGCAGAGCGTGGGTGAATGGGAGATGCTTCTTGGAGTTACACCGCTGGGATGCAGGTGTTCACCCAATTCATAATTCCCCCGTCAACCACTTAATGTGGGTGAATTTTTACGGACTCCAAATTCAGTTTTGGAGCACCAGGGTTCTAGCGGCGATAGGTGACTATATTGGGAAATATCACTTTGTTAACCTGAAGTGCTCCGGGGTTTATGACAAGAGTTTTTCTTGGATTCTCATCGAGGCCACTTTTGCGGGCATATTACCTACACAGATTGATCTCCCCTCAGATGGTTTTATATATCATCAGGCGGTTGAATATTGGAGGATGCCTTTCAGGTGCCATCTCTGTCATGAGACTGGCCACCTGATGCAAAAATGCATGATGTGGAAGAAAGATATGAAGGGGCAACCAGGGAGAGTGACGTGAGCTCCATATTTTCACCGAGCTGCTGAGGATCGCATACAACATTCTCAATCACCTAGTACTAAATCGCTGATCTCTCCGGGTAAGGATCCTATCGCCGATCATGCTTTTTCCAATGACTGTAAGTAGGATGGATCGATGTATGCAAATATTAATGACTGTGTGCATGATGGATATTTATACGCTGGGTTGGATATGTCGAGGGGTATATCTGCATCATCCCCGCCTTTTTTCTCGGGCAATTATAAATATCATCCTATTTTCTTTCCTTTACAACTGGAGGGTAGACCTCTCCAGGGCGATTCGTCTACTACCTGTCCTATGATGCTCCTTCCTGTGTTACCTTTGTCAATTCCTTGTCGTCTGCAGTGTCCTTTCTTTTCTCCTGCTTTCCCTGAGTTCGGTCATCATCAGTCAGCTGAGGTGGAGCCTTATCCACTGGTGATAGCCTCTCTGGAAGTCGGCCCGTCACCTAGGAACCCTTTTGGGAGTGACGTGGAACTGTCATTTTTGGACAAGGTGAATGAGTTGGAACTTATAAGGGTTGACAGGGGTAGGTTGGCATCCCCCAAGATCACTATCATCCCCTTATCTAGGTCAAATATGACTATCCGTTGGGGGAAGGGTTAGCCCAAGAAGGAAAAAATTAAAAAAAAGGCAGTCTCGGCCTTGCTGGATGGCATCCCAGACGAGAATTTCGTGATGTCTCGGTTTATATGGCGATAGGAAGGGCCCTTAGAGCACTGGCCCCAAACTCTGAGTGATCTTAATGAAGTTGTTGTCTATGAATTTTCGGGGTTTGGGGGGGCTTGGAAAGTCTGTGGTGGTCAAATTTTTTTTTACCTTTGTAAACCTTCTGTAATTTTTATTCAAGAGACTATGCAATCTTTTGAAAGTACAATTGCTTATTTCCGTGCATTGCTACCAGAGTGGCATTTGGCCGCTGGTTCGATGGTTGCTCTGAAGGGCTACCAGCTCTATGGGATCCTCAATGGGTTTCTATGAAAGCTTACAGTTTTTTCGGAGGGATCCTCTTATCTGGTTTCATTAGGGGCTTCAGTCAGAAATTTCATCTTATTAACTTATACGCTCCTTACCAGGATAGACTTTCCTTCTGGAATAAAATGGAGGATTGTGGCATTCTACTTCTGCAGAACTCTATTTGCACTGGTGACTTCAATTGTACATTATCAAAGGATGAGATTTGGGGGGAAAAGGGCAGAGAAGATCCCCTATCAGAATTAATAAAGGAAATTTTCTCTAATGCAGGTCTTTGTGATCTACCTCTTATGGCTAACTGTCCTACTTGGTTCAATGGGAGGAAAGGTTCTGAACTAATAGGAAAGAGACTCGATAGGGTGGTGATAGATAATTTCCTTCGAACTAAAATGGGTGATATCAGTGTAATGGCAGATGACATTACCATTTCAGATCATAGGCCGATATCTATGTGTTGGGAGTTTAAAAACCGCCAGGGAGGTCGTCATTTCAAGTTCAACATAGTTTGGTTGGAAGATATGGAGTTTAATGAGCTAATCAAAGGTTACTTGAAGAACCGCAAAAGTGCGAGTGGGACTTCAGCCATGCAACATTTATCCAAAATAATGAGGGAGCTGAAAGAAGTGGTAAAGTCATGGGAAAGAAGGAAAAAATCAAAAATAAGGGACAGGAACATAGAAATCATGAGGGAGAAAAATATGATATTGAGAGAGGTTGAGGAAGGAAGAACACTGGCAGATTTCTGGGATAGATTGAAAGCCTTAGAATCAAAGCACAGATTGAATTTAATGATTGAGGAGCAATCCTGGAGATTGAAGAGCAGAGCGATATGTTTAAAAGCTGGAAACAAAAACACAAATTTTTTTCACAAATGTGCTTCTGGCAGAAGGAGTGCCAATGCAATATGGCATATTGAGGTAAATGGCACATCCATTCATTCCATGGAAAACATAAAAACACAAGCTGTGAAATATTATGGGGATCTATATGAGAGAAAGGAGGCAGCAGACATTAAAGCACAAATGGACCTCATTGAACTATACCCTAGAATGCTAGGGGAAGAGGATCTCAAAAAGATGAAAGCAAGGGTAAGACCAGAAGAGATAAAAGGTGTCCTCAAATCCTTTGTTGCAGATAAGAGTCTGGGTCCAGATGGCTGGACCCCATATTTTTTCTTGCACTTTTATGATGATTTCATTCTGGATATTACGAAAATGGTGGAAGAGGCTAGGTCGACCGGGAAAATTCATGGGGCAATTAACACTACTTTCTTGGTTGTTAGTCCAAAAAAGAAGAGAAAATATCATTTAATGACTTTCGACCTATCCCTTTGTGTAATACCTTATATAAGATAGTTTCTAAAGTGATTGTTGATCGTTTGAAGATTGTTTTATCTAATCATATAACTCCAAAGAAAGCAGGTTTTTTAAAAAATAGAAGCATTCACGATGTTGTTGCATTGACTTAGGAAGTCATTCATTCGATTCAATCGAGAAGGATGAAGGCTGCAGTCATGAAGATAGATCTAAACAAAGCCTATGATAGGGTTGATTGGGGTTTCCTTAGGCTTGTATTGTTTAAAATTGGTTTGGATAAAGAGATGGTTGGATGGGTTATGGGCTGCATCACTCACACTTCTATGGATATATTAATAAATGGGTTGGCTTCGAGCTTTTTTCATCCTGGTAGAGGGCTTAGACAAGGCTACGCCTTGTCTCCGCTCCTTTTCATTTTGATCATAGACTCTCTCATCATAAGGATCAAAAGGGCCATGGAGCTAGGACTATTCAGAGGAATAAACATTTCGCCACAGAAAGAGATATCGCATAGTCTCTTTGTTGATGATGTATTAATTTTTGGAATCATTCTGAAAAGGAGTTGGACAGAACTAAAAGTTTTGTTAAATGGTTTCTGCTCTTCCACTAGGATGCTGGTCAGTGAGGGGAAGTCATGTATTTATCAAGTTGAAGGAGATGATGAGGACTATAAAGAGATGGGAGAATCATTTAATTACAATATCACTCCTTTGTCAGAGGGTGTAACATACTTGGGATTTAGACTTAAACCAACAAATTATAAGGCGGAGGACTGGAATTGGCTAATTTTAAAATATCAAAGGAAGATTAACTGTTGGTCTTCGAAATGGTTATCGAGGGGCGGGAGATTGATTCTGACTCAAGCGATACTACAACAATATTTTTTCTATTGGGCTCATTTATTTATCATTCCAAAAACAATTCTGAGAGAAATCAAGAAGTTGATAGCCAGATTCATATGGATTGGAGGCAAAGGGCAAACCAATACATTTAGCTCATCTAGAGTGTATCAAAAAAGGATGGGGTATCCTTGACGTGGAAATTTTTGGCAAAACTCTGATTATCAAATCTATGTGGAGATGCCTTACTACGAAGGATATGTGGAATGAGATCATTCTTCATAAATAATTGGGGCAAAAGGACATTGAGGCCATCCTGGCTTCGGGATGGGTGGAGGGCCGGAAAGAGTCAAACATTTGGAGGGGTTTTGGAAAAACATGGCCTTTACTCCCAGAAAATCTAAAATGGTCCTTTGGTGTTGGTAAAGAAATTATGTTAGGGAATCCAAGCTTACTCGGTATTGACTCTAGATCCTCTCTTGGTTGTGAGACTATGGAGGATTTGAACCAGTGTGACTTTTTCTTTATGAGCTAGTCTATAAAAGGGTGGGCAGACAATACTCTGTGCTGGAAATCATACCGAGAAGTGGGACTTGACAGAAACAGAAGGGAGGAATGGAATAACTATATTCAAAATCTTAGAACTGTGAGACTAAGAAGAGGAAATGAGAGGGATAGAATTACATGGGAAGGAACTACAACAAAGACCCAATTAAAATCCGAGTTAATTTGTGAGTTAATTGGAAAATGAACAAGACAGCTGGTTCAAGGACGTATGGAAGGCAAATGTACAGGTCTTCTTTTGACTGTTTCAGCAACACGGTCTTCAGACAGCAACAATGAATTAACGGCAGTCTTCAAACTATTTTAGAAACTATATATTTCTGATTAATGGCTAAGTATGAAAGTAATGTAAAATTACATGTAAAACAAGTTAAACATATAGTAAAGAGAAGAAACGTTATATACCTTTGGAAGAATAGATAAAGTGATAATATAGGCTTTAAATATGGACTGGAAAAGGATGGAATGATAGCAAAATGTATGAGCAAAAAGGTACATTACAGGGTCCTAACATCCCCCCAACTAAAAAGGTTGCATGTCCTCAGGCAACTTCAATCTGAATCAGAATCTGGATACTGGCTCTTGGCATGCAAGTTACTTATGTAGTAGCTATAGAAGGTACTGCCTATTGAAGCTCTGAACGCTTGCACATTTTTCAGCTTTTGCCAGGCTGCTGCTTTATCCTTCTTTGCCAACCTATGATGAGCATGATATTCCTCTATTGGCATCCACAGAATAGGAAAATGAAAGTGATACCCTATCCACTTTTCAGCGCATTGTTGGACACATTTGATGTAATCGGGTACCCTGGAGATTGTTGTTTGAAGATTAGTAGGACTGAAAGGATTGTACTCCTGCTTTTCCTTAGAAGATTGTTTCCAAAACATGTTATTTTCTCTTAAGGTAGCAGTTTCTTTGGCCTTAATAAAGTGTTGACAGTCCTGGAGTACTGTTGCATGTAGTTGCTGCATGTGTTGAGTCATCCCTAGTTTCTTCAGAAATTGATAATTTTCTGCAACAAAGGTGGCAGGGTTCTGTGGTTCTGGCCGTATCCAGAGGAGACAATTATCTTCATTATGCCTAGCCGCTAGAAAAGCAGTCTGCCACGTAATCTGGTTGGTAAGGAAAGAGGAAAATGCCCGGATCTGGATGTCGCCAACAAGAGGGTTAAGATTAAGCTTTTTTTTTTCAGGAATGGCTTCATTATGAAGATATAATTCACACAGTAAATGTTGGTCACTGGTAGAGGCTTCTGCAAAAGTTCGCACAAACTGTTCGGATGTAAACACCTCATGGGGTCTTCCATCTTTGATTGCTTTTATCTAAAAGAATGCAAGGCATTCTATAAGGAAAAGAGAGTAATTTAAAGATGGTTTCCTGGCAGCCAATCATTTTTGTACCAAATCAAACATCAGGAGCAGTTTGCTTTTTAGCTCTTTATTCTGCTTCTTATGAGCACAAGATTGTTGGAGTATTTTCTCCAAAGCCTCCTAGTTTGAATATATGTGGTTCTTCCAAAGTAATTTGCGCTCCTACAAGATTTTGTCTTACGAAATGGCATACTCTTTCTTCCACTTGTTCATTATATCCTGCTCATCCCATGGTTCAATTTGTGTTTCAGCATTGCAAGTGGTAGGCTGAGGTATAATCGGAGTAGAAATAAAAACATGAACTTCAGATTTAATAGTTACAGTAGGCCAGGGTACTTGTGAATTAGCTTATTTTTCTGGAATTTTTGAAGGCCCTACTGGTTCTTGTGTAACAATAGGGCATTCCTCTTTGACTGCATAAGACGTAGATGCTCTCGGCATTGGGATTTGAACTACTTTATATCCCGCTTGATGATAAATATTCCCACATTGGCTGCACATGTATTCTTTATACTGATCATTTTCTGTTTTTTTCTCTGCCATGGATGCTGTGTGAGCTAAGGTATACAAATTAAGCTCCTTGTCATAGGCTTCCCTTGCCATTACCAATTCTTGCTTGTAGGCTTCCAGTTCTGATCTTAGAAACTCATTTTCTTGTAAGAGGGAAGCCAGGGTGACTGGGCTTTGTGTAACAGTCACAGTCTCAGTAGTTGGTTCTTGTGTTTCAGTTGTAGCTGGTTCTTGTGTGGCAGCTACTGAATGAATAGCTGGTTCTTGTGTAACAGCTATGTGATGTGCATCATCCTGGGCATCTAGTTCTTGTACATTAGTAGTTGGTTCTTGTGTGACCGCTACTAAATGAGTAGCTGGTTCTTGTGTGATAGCTACTTGTTCTGAAGAAAATAATATCACAGTACCTTGGGCATCTGGTTCTTGTGTTTCAGTGCCCCTAGGTGAGACAGGTAAAGATTCTAAGATTTGGGGTTGTGGTGGTGTATGGGCTTTTAGAAGTATGGGTTGAGAGTCTAGGGTAGTGGCAATGGTGGCTACTTTAGTTGAGGCCCTCATTCGTCTCCTAGGTAAAAAGGCAGGGAAAGTAGTAGTTTGCTTCTTTCTTTTATGAGTGGGTTTTTCCTGAGGGGGAGGGCTATCAAGAGTGGTGGCTGCTTTGGTTGATGCCCTCATTCGTCTTTTTGGTAGAAAGGCGGTCGTGGTTTGCCTTTTCCTTTTGCAAGTAGAAGAGGGGGGTTTATCTGCTTGAAAATCATCACTAGGGATATGAACAGTAGGATCAGATGATTCTGCTAAATTTTGGGATGGACTTGGTATGGTAGGAGAGTTAATTGGATCAATTGGTTCTTGCGGGTGGAATTTCTTGAGGGTCAGGGGTGTTTTGTGGTTGTTGTTCATGGGGATTTTCAGCAAGTTCCTGAGGATTTTCAGCAGCTTGCTAAGGGTTTATGGGTGGATTGTTTATGGGAGGGTTTTGTTGAGAAAAACCCTTTTGGATAAGTAACTGGACGATACGGTGATGGGTGAGGGAAAGGAGGGGGAATTTTACCTGTCTACAATAATGTGACATATTTCTAAGACATCCAAGTAAATAATAAGGAATATTCACCAGTCTACCATGTCGTAAATGATTTAACAAGACAAAATCATGCTGGTAAACTATCTGGTATCGGCCTTCACAGGTGAGGTAATGTTTGAAAAATTCTGCACCTTTCTTCCAAGGAGGCGGCAACGAGTTGAGTTGGACACCCCGGCCTTTAGGCTCAACTTGTTCTCCTGGCAAGATAAAATCCTATTGTGCATTAAGAATGATATGTTTTCGACTGAACCATCAAATTCAAATGACAGGAAGGCCCGAAACATGTGCTATGTCACCCTCTAAGACTAGAATCCGAACTCCTTGAACAATAGAATGATCTTCCTTAAGATTCCATGCAAATTCAAGAACCTGTTGTGGATCAAATTCCTGAAGCCTCTGAAAATAAACTACCTAGCATGCCTGCTGAAAAATTTGATATACCTCTGGGTTTAATTCAAGCAAGGCTATCATGGCAGATTCGTGTCAAATAGCAGGCCCTCCCATAGCTAATCAGCTTTGGTAAAATGCACAGTCAAAGATCCAAGTTACCGCACTCGAACAGAGTAATTTTTGTGAATGAGAACATGGAATGATGGTGAAGAGACGAGGTAATGGGTAAGAAAAATGACGGTAATCGACTTGCTGTGAAATGATGGCGTAAATTTTCGATATTCCCCCCAACTACGACTGAAATGATGACTTTAAATATATGGGGATTGTGGTAATAATGAACGAAATCTTCTCATTTAACCATAGTTTAATTTTACTTACATATAAAATTTACATACCTCATGTTTACCTTTAATTCATACTTCGAAAAATATAGTGCTTGCTCATAATAGATCAGCAATAGTCATGGAAGAAACTTTGGAAGCTTTTTGAAACATGAGGGAGATTATATTAGAGGTCTGTTTAATCATAGGAGAAGGCGGTGAAAGGATAGGATTAGCATGAGAAATAATAGAAGTGAGAATGAAAGCACTGAAGAAGATGATTTCATGATGGGAAATGCTGCATGGTCATGTCTTTGAAAAAAATGGTGTTTCAGCAACGGGAAAAATGGGTAGAGTGTTGCTGAAGAGTGGTGTTTCAGCAATGGGAAAAATAGGGAAAATGTTGCTAAAGAGTGTTGTTTCAGCAATGGGAAATATGGGGAAAATGTTGTTGAAGAGTGTTGATTCAGCAATGGGAAAAATGTTGTTGAAGAGTGTTGATTCAGCAATGGGAAAAATGGGGAAAATGACATGAAAAGGGGAAAAGAAATGAGGGGGGGATGAATGATGGAAATGTTGAAAGAAAACCAGAAGATAGGGAATTAACTATGAATGGGTTGAAGTAAGAGGAGAAATGCTTCACAAAATGAAGCTTGGATCTGCTTGTAGTGAGACTGTCCTTTCTTGGTAAGCCTTTCCTGAATCGAGAATCTGCAAAATAACCAATTGTAACATGCCAGCCCTTGACAGGGATTATTAGTTAAGAAATCTAATTCTAAAAAGTACAATTCAGAAAAATTAAATGCAATGAGGGGCAGGAGGCTCCCCTAAAAAGAGATAATGTGAATCTGCCATGCAAGTGGTGTTGGAAATATTGTCATTGATGGCAATGGAGGCAGCAAAGACAGAGATAGACAAAGAAGGCAGCAGATGCAAAGAGAGGCAGAGGTCGAGTAGCAATAGCAGCTAAGGTAGAGGTAGAGGTAGAGTCGTTATCACAACAGGTTATCAGAGGCAGAGGCAGAGGCAGAGTCGTTATCACAAGCAGAGGCAGAGCAGAGGCAGAGCCGTTATCACAGCAAGTTATCAGAGGAAGAGGCAGAGGCAGATCTGTTATCACAAGCAGAGGTAGAGCATAAAATTCTGATAATCGCTACCCCAGCTGGAGGATACATAAACCCAATTCCGGGAATCGCTTACCCCAAGCGGCAAGTATATATATATATATATATACAAACCTTATTCTGAGAATCATTACCCCAAGCGGAAGGATACACTAAATATTGGAGCGGCAAAGTAAATGTAATATAAAATCTTATTCCGGGAATCATAACCCAAGCGGCAATGTATGCATATATATATAATTCCGAGAATTTCCCAAGCCGGCGGATATATATATATGAACCTTAATTCCGAGAATCGCCTAAGCCGGAGGATATATATATAATTTCGAGAATCGTGACCCAAAGGTCCAGACCATAGATATTTGTAATGAAGCGCTTTAATGGACAAAGATCCAAAGGTATCAAAGCATTATATGGTGGGGCCCTTTCCCAATCGCATCGGAGAAAAACTTTGAAGCGGAATATGTAAACAACAGAAAGTTTTGATTGCGATATAAGTCCAGACCCAATGGATCAATGAACCATTATTGATATATGATTGAATTTCGAAAGCTTATATATGTATGCAGCACATTACATATATTGTGCCTAATACACAAAGGCTCAAAGCATATATTAATATGAAGCGCTTAATAAGCAAAAGAACCAAAGTACCATAAGGTGGGACCCTTTCCAATCGCATCGAAGAAAGGATTGGCAGTGGAACATATCGACAAAAGTTTCGATTGAGTTCCGGACCCGATGGGTGTCTGAATTATGGTTTAAACGTATTTGAAGTACGGCATAATCGCATCGGGACAGTCTAATCACATCGGAGAATATAAAGGCATCGGAACGTCACAAAAGAAAGTTGCGATTGCAATCAATCGCATCGGAACAATCGCAAAAGTATCAATCGCATCGAAAAAAGGCAGCTTGCGATTGCGATTGGCAATACCAGACGCGATAGTCATATAAACTCCGCCTTATAAAGTTTGATGAATTGAGGAAGTTGGAGCGTCCCTATCAAGTTGTAGCTTGATAGCTGTCAGTTGTAGCTGACTGAGGTAGGAGCCTCCTGTAGGTTGGTGCCTGCAGAAAATTGAAGGGAGTTGGTGCTTCCTTGCAAGTAGTAGCTTGCAGAATTGAGGTTGGAGCCTCCTATAGGTTGGTGCCTGCAGAAAAACAGTGGTGAGAGAGAGTTGGAGCTTGCCTTTGCATCACAACAATAATAAGATGTGGTTTTCTCCCTTTATGGGTTTCCACTTATATCTGGTGTCTCTGTGCATGATATTTATGTGTTGATCTGATTTATATCTTCTGCTTAATACCTGTTGCTCTCATATTAAGTCTACTGTCATATTATATTAATACTTGCTGCTCATATTCTGAGATTACTCACATATTAAGTTGGACATGAAATAAAGGTGTAAATAAGTTTTAATGAAAAGTTTTAAAATTCCATGAATGTGTTAAACTAATTCACCCCCCCCCCCCTCTCAGTTTAACTAAGGGTTCAACAATTGGTATCAGAGCGGGTTCCTTTGTACCAGTATAACAACTGAAAGGAGATCCTAGGTTCCCAAGATGGCTAGTAAAGAAGGATGCTCAACCAATAAAGCCCCTTTTTTCACTGGTGAAAATTATGCTTTCTAGAAAATCAGAATGAGGAAATACATAATGTCTCTAGGAATAGAAGCCTGGGCTGCTGTGGAATTAGGATATGCCCCAAAGGCAACTGACATAGAGAAAGAAACAAAACAAGACTTTGTGGCTAACGCAAAAGCCATGAATGCCATCTTAAATGGATTATGTGAAGCAGAGTTTATTAAAGTAATGCACAAATACACTGCCAAAGAAATGTGGGATACTCTGGAGAACATCCATGAGGGGGACAAGAAATTAAAGACTGCCAAACTTCAAGTCTATAGAGCCCAGTTTGAGAACTTAAAAATCAATGATGATGAAGACATTGCCAGTTTCTTCCTAAAAGTTGCAGAAATTGTTAGCAATATGAAGCTCTTGGAGAAACCATGTCAGAAAGTATAATTGTGCAAAAAATTCTAAGATCTCTTCCATCCAGGTTTAATCCCAAGGTGTCTGCAATAGAAGAAACAGCTAATTGGGAGACCTTGACCATGAACCAGCTACTTGGAAATCTAACAGATTATGAGATGAGACTCCCACAGAAGAAGCCAAGTACAAGGGAGGCAGCCTTTAAAACAGAAAAGAAGAAAGAAGAAGAGTGAGACATATGCTCTTGCTCGGATGAAGAAGAGGCAAAATTTGTCAAGAAATTGGATAGAGACTCAAGTAAATACAAAGGTAAACTTCCTTTCAAATGCTTTAACTGTGGAAGAGTTGGAAACTACACTGCTAAGTTTCCTCATAAGAAAGTAAGGAATCGGGCTTAAGAGTCAGAGAAAAATAAATCAAAGAACTGGAAGAAAGGAAAGAAGTTCAATAGAAAATCCTTCTATGCTCAACAAGGCAGCAGTACATCTGAAGATTCAGATGAACCCTCAAGTGAAGAAGGAACCTCTGAATTCTTATTAATGGCCATAGAAGAACTTGAAGGACTCTTGCTAGAAGATGAAGAAGAAGGGGAATTCGACTTTGAGGGGGAGCTAAGAAGTACTCTGGAGGAGATTGAGAGACTCAAACTGAAGTGCAGAAAATAAAAGGACATTCTCCTCAAGTATGTATGAGAAGAACAGAATTCAGAAGTCTTAAAGCAGCTAAAGATAGAGCTTGAAGAAGCCAAGAAGATAGAGGACATGTTACTTAAGCAAATCAAGGAGAAAACTCAAGAACAAGAGAAGTTGGAAGAAGAAGTAGTATGTCTCAAGAAGAAATTAGAAAATGCTCAAAGGAAAGTGGTTATAAATTCTTCTCAAACAACAAGCTCTAGTAAGTTGAATGAAATTCTGGTAGCTCAAATATCTCCCATGATAAAAACTGGAATAGGCTATGAAGGAGAATCAAGTAAAGGCAAAGAAAAGGTTGACAAAGAGATTATTTTTGTAAAAGCAAAGAAGAATGATGAAGCAGCTCAAACAATTCCTACAAAAGAAGAAACCTGTAATAAGGAAGACAGAGATCAGAAGAAACCACTAGTAGGAAAGAATGTAATAAATACTAAGACCCCTGAGTATGTAAATTTTGGAAACCATCAAAGGAGATTCTTCCCTCCTATGAGGAATTCCACCTGCTATGCTTGCCACAAGCTGGGACACATTGCTGCATATTGTCATGCAAGGAGGAGTAATTCAAACCAGCAAAAGATGCAAACATTGAAGAGACTGCCTCAAGCAAACAAATGGAAGAGACAACCTTACATTAGGTATGCAAATAGTTTCTATGGTTACTGTTTTTATTGTAAGGAATTTGGTCATAAAATCATTGAGTGTAGAAAGTATGGACAAAGATTGATGTTTAACACCTCAAGGAAGTTTATGAATCAAAGAAATTCTGTTCATACTCATAATTCTACAAAAATTATGATCAAATTTTGTGTATGCAATCAAGTTGGACATATACCTTCCAAATGTCCTCTAAGAAGATGTAATTTATCACCTCACAAAAGATACCAAACAAAAGGGTGCCTCCAGTGGATAAAGAAGGTGAATAAATGTGACTTGGCTCTAACTGCTCAAGATTTGAAAAGTCAATGGTATTTGGACAGTGGCTGCTCTAAACACATGACAGGAGACAGAAGCAAGTTTATAACTCTTGATGAAAAGAAATCTGGCAATGTTACTTTTGGCAATGATAAATCAGGTAAAATCAAGGGAAAAGGCTCAGTCAGCATAGACAATGGCAAAGGAAAGGCCCAAGATGTACTATTTGTAGATGGGCTGAAAGCAAATTTTCCAAGTGTCAGTCAGATGTGTGACAAAGGCTGTGAAGTTCTTTTTAGAGCACAAGACTGTGAAGTCAGATCAAACACCACAAGTAAGACTCTGCTCAAAGGAGTTCGAACAGAGAGTAATGTTTACATTGAGAAAGAGGAAGATGAAGCATGTCATCTTAGCAAACTAGAAGATTCATGGTTATGGCATAAAAGGTTGGGACATCTCAGCTTCGATCACATAATCAGACTAAGCAAGAAGAATGTTGTCAGAGACATGCTAGAAATAAAGAGGCCTTCTAATACCATATGAAAATCATGTCAATTAGGCAAACAGACTCGCACATCCTTCAAGGCCAAAGATGATTTATCAACAAGAAGACCTCTACAACTTGTGCACATGGACCTGTGCAGACCTGCAAGAACTAAAACTCCAAGTGGAGAATCCTACTTCATGCTGATAATAGATGACTTCTCCAGAATGACATGGGTTGCATTTCTCAAGAATAAATCAGAAGCTCTGGAAAAATTTAAGATCTTCAAAGCATTAGCAGAAAATCAAACAGGATGCAAGCTGAAATGCATCAGATCAGACAGAGGAGGTGAATTCACAAATTATGACTTTTCTGACCTATGCAATGAACATGGGATAAAGCAACAATTTACTATTGCGAGAACACCTCAGCAAAATGGAGTAGCAGAGAGACAAAACAGATATGTACAGCAAATAGCCAGAGCCATGATGCATGAAAGTAATATTTCTCAGACCTTCTGGGCAGAAGCAGTGCACACAACAGTACATATCCTTAATAAAGCTCACTTAAGACCAAGTAGTGATAAGACTCCCTATGAACTATGGCATGGTAAGCCAGCTTCAATCAAAAATTTCAGAATCTTTGGAAGCAAGTGTTACATAAAGAATAATGATGAAAGTCTTGGAAAATTTGATGCAAAAGCAGATGAAGGGATATTTCTAGGATATGAATCCAAAATTAAAGGGTACAGGTGCTACAACAAGACTCTTCGAAAAATAGTAGAAAGCATTGATGTGAGATTTGATGAAGAACTTCCAAATAATACAAGAGATACAGAATGTTGCGGTCCATCAGACAACCATGAAGAAGAAAACCAAGATGATGAGGAAACAAGCAAGACAACAGAAGATTCAGAGCTGAGTTCTAAAGCTCCCTCAAGATATACTCAGAAGAACCATCCTGAAGATCAGATCATTGGAGACAAGAGAGTAGGGGTCCAAACAAGAAGGCAACTAACAGAACAAACTGAAGAGGTATACATAGCCATGTTGTCACAAATAGAACCAAAGAAATTTGAAGATGCCAGCAAGGACAAGTCTTGGGTAAATGCTATGAATGAAGAATTGGACCAAATTGAGAAAAACAATACCTGGGAATTAGTTCCTAGACCCATTGAGAAAAATGTCATAGGCTCAAAATGGGTATTCAAAAACAAAATGAACGAGCAAGGACAAGTAATCAGGAATAAAGCCAGACTGGTCTACAAAGGATATTCACAAATCGAAGGACTTGATTACGATGAAACATTTGCCCCTGTAGCCAGAATGGAAGCCATCAGAATGTTTCTGGCCTTTGCTTGCTACCAAAACTTCAAGGTATATCAAATGGATGTAAAATCTGCATTTCTGAATGGAGACTTAGAAGAAGAAGTCTACATGGAACAACTAGAAGGCTTCTCATTAACAGACAAAGAAGACTATGTATGCAGACTGAAGAAGGCTCTTTATGGACTGAAACAGGCTCCTCGTGCTTGGTACTCAAGACTAGATAAATATTTGCAAAAACAAGGCTTTAAGAGAGGTGGAGTAGACAACAATCTATACATAAAAGCCCATGAAAATGAACTCTTGATTGTTGTAGTATATGTTGATGACATTATGTTTGGAAGCAACAGAGAAGAACTAGCAAAAGGGTTTGCTGATGAGATGAAAACAGAGTTTGAGATGTCCATGATTGGAGAACTCAGTTTCTACTTAGGGCTTCAAATTCAGCAAAAGAACACAGGTACGTTCATCTCACAGGAAAAATACTTGAAAGAAATGTTGAAAAAGTTCAAAATGGAGGACTGCAAACCTATGTCAACTCCCATGATCACAGGATGCAAGCTGTGTGCTGATGATGGGTCTGCCGATATAGATCAAAAACTCTACAGATCCATGATAGGAAGTCTATTGTATCTGACAGCATCAAGACCAGACATCATGCTAGCAGTAGGACTAGTGGCTAGATATCAAGCAGCACCTAAACAAAACCATCTTCTGGCAGTCAAAAGAATATTTAGATATCTACAAGGAACATCACAGTATGGACTTTGGTATCCTAAAGGCAAAAGCTTCACTTTGATAGCATACACAGATGAAAATTGGGCCAGCTGTGTGGATGACAGAAAAAGCAAAAGCGGAGGTGATTTCTATCTAGGAGAAAGTCTGGTGGCATGGTTAAGAAAGAAACAAACATCTATCTCTCTGTCTACGGCAGAAGAAGAATATATAGCAGCAGCAGCATGTTGTACACAAGTCATGTGGATGAAGCAAACTCTTCAAGACATGAAGGTAAGCATTGATTAACCTATCTCAATCAAATGTGATAATACAAGTGCTATAAGTATATCTAAAAACCCTGTGCTTCACTCTAAAACTAAACATATCCCAATCAAGTATCATTTTCTTCGAGAACAAGTGGCTCAGAAGATAGTAAAACTGGAGTATGTGCCAACAAAAGAACAGACAACAGACATATTTACCAAACCGCTTGCCAGAGAACCATTTGAATATTTGAGAAACAGATTAGGGGTAGTATCTGTAGATTTTATTCTCTAATATGAAGAGAAAGCACAGCTTCAGGGGGAGAACATAAACGAAAATATCATTCCCAGGGGGAGATCAACCAGCAAGGGAAGCATGAAAACAGGTCCTCAGGATTAAAAGGATTATGGCAAGAATACATTCAACTTAAAAGAATCAATAAAAAGGCAAAAGGATCAGTGGCATAGCGGAAGAGTGGTGAACCTGACATGAACCGAACACGGAAGAGTGGTGAACCTGACGTAAATCTAATCCAAAGGTTGAAGTGACAGCGTCCAAAGTCAGAAAATTCCAGAGAAATAAAATGCACGAAATATTGAAAAAGAATAAAATCACAGAATCAAAGAGTATGATCTACACTAAGAATTCAAACCCCTTGCCATTGATGTCAAAGGGGGAGGAAGAGCAAGCAACAGAAGAAAGGATCCTAACAGGAAAACAGAGGAAGTGTATTGCCATCAATGCCAAAGGGGGAGACTGTTGGAAATATTGTCATTGATGACAATGGAGGCAGTAAAGACAGAGACAGACAAAGAAGGCAGCAGATGCAAAGAGAGGCAGAGGTCGAGCAGCAGTAGCAGCTAAGGCAGAGGCAGAGGCAGAGCCGTTATCACAGCAGGTTATCAGAGGCAGAGGCAGAGGCAGAGCCGTTATCACAAGCAGAGGCAAAGCAGAAAATTCCGAGAATCGCTACCCCAGCTGTGTAGAAATTTCCTGTTTTCCCACCCCGGTTTTCAGTTTCACCTTATTTCTCCAAATAGTTAAATTCCCTTTCCCATATCCTTACATTCAACAAACTGGAAAATAATTTTTTGCTGAAAACACAAATTCTAGAAAATTTACAGAATGCTGGAAAATGCAGAAATAAAAATCAGCAAGCTTAAAACAGTCATTCACACATTTTAACACAGATATTTTTTATCAACATGACCCTGGAAAAACCCCCTACAACTCTTGGGGAAAACCAGTTTGAGAGCTCCTTCTTATTTCTGAAAAATGCTTTTTACAGTGAGAAATATTCAGAAAAAATCAGCAAGTAAACTTATACAACTTATCTCGTTTTCCGTGCTTAACCACTGCCTCGAAAAATGTGCAAACAGTAAAAATGAACCAGCAATAAATGATGTGCATATTTCCTTGAAAAACGTGCCCAAAAATTACAGCATTAATTTCTGCTATACGGCCTCCTCTTTTTGCGTGCAAAATAGAAATAAATGTTGTTGTACGACCTCCTTGGAATGCATGCAGCTGTATTAAATGATGTTGTACGGAAATCTGCCTCGATTTTTGTGCCAGCAATCAGCTACAGGTTGTACGGCCTGCCTGGAAAAGCGTGCAGCAAAAATAGCAACTTCTCCCTTGAAATCTGTGCCCAGAAAATGGTACGGCTGCCTAGGAAAACATGCCACACGCTGCTGTACGGATTTTGCCTTGGAAATCATGCCAAATCTGCCTTGAACTGTGTGCAAACTCTGCTATACGGACTTTCTGAAATACTTCCTTGGAATGTGTGCCAAGCTGCTGCCTCCTTCTCCTCACTGCTCAGAAATCTCCCTTGCTCTCTTGCTCTCCTTCTCTCAATCTGCTCATGAAAGAATGAAATGACCTTTTCCTCCTTTCCCTCCTTTAACCTAACCCTAAGTGACTTTTGGGGAATCCCTAAATCCAATGGCTGAAATAGATTGAGATCTAGGGCTGAGATTAAATGCTCATTTAAATCTCACTTTCTATTTTTTAATTCACCCCACTTTAATAAAGACCCACTTAGTCATTTATTTCCAAAGTCACTTTTCTTTATAATTTTACATTGACTTTATTAAAGTCACTTTAAAATTAGACTTTAGTAACTTTATCACTTAAAGTCACTTTAAAATTAGATTTGACTTTATAAAAATTATAAAGTCACTTTAGGAGAAAAATTAAATTCTTTTCGACACTTTTCCCTAGGCCAAAGATCAAAGCCTTAGGGAACCACCTGTCCTCCGGTAACCAAATTTCAACACTCCCTCTTACCGAGGAAGGTGTTCCTCACCACACCCATCTTGTCTCCGAAGTAGACATGCTTGCCCCGTGGTAAGGCTTTGGTAAGAATATCTGCAACCTGCTCATCAGTGGGAATATACTCAAGCTTCACAACTCCTTTCTGAACATAGTCTCTGATGAAATGATATTTGATCCCGACATGCTTTGACCTGTCATGAAATACTGGATTCTCCGTGAGTTTAATGCAACTCTGATTATCACAGTAAATCACTGAAGGTCTCAACGGCTGACCAAATAAGCCAAACAAAATCTTGCGAAGCCAGATGGCCTCACAACTAGCTAGACTGGCTGCCATATACTCTGCTTCCGCTGAACTCAATGCTACTGACTGCTGCTTCCGGCTGAACCATGACACCACTGCCGAACCCAACCCAAAACAGCACCCTGAAGTGCTCTTCCTATCATAAGCACAACCTGCCCAATCAGAATCAGTGTAACCTGCCAATCTCACTCCATCCCCCTGCCTGTAGTCCAGACCATAATCCACTGTCCCCTGCAAGTATCGCAAAATGTGTTTTGCAGCCACCCAGTGAACCTTCCTAGGCTCACACATAAACCGACTCATCGTGTTGACTGCAAAACAAATATCTGGTCTAGTGTTGACCAAATACATCAAGGAACCAATCAGCTGTCTGTACAATGTGGGATCCACCAACTCGGAATCCGAAGCATGAAGCTTCTTCCAATTGGTGATCATCGATGTTGACATGGGTTTACAATCCTCCATGTGGAATCTGCCAAGGATATCCACAATATACTTCCCCTGCCCCAGGAAGAAATGCCCCTCCTCCTGCCACACCTCCAAACCCAAAAAGTAATGCATCAAGCCGATGTCCTTCATCTCAAACTCCGCCGCAAGATCTCTCTTGCAGTGCTCTATGAGTCTCTCTGCACTTGTAATGACTAATTCATCCACATACAGCACCAGAATGAGAGGCTCCTCACCTATCACAATATAGTAGAGGTTCGGATCTGCCTCACTCTTTGTGAAACCCACCCCCTGCAAGTATGTATCTATCCTGGAGTACCAAGCTCTGGGAGCTTTCTTCAGGCCATAAAGGGCCTTTTTCAGTCTGCACACATGGGACTCCTTTCCATGCACCTCAAAGCCCTGTGGCTACTCAATGTACACCTCCTCCTGTATGAATCCATTGAGAAATGCGGTCTTCACATCCATCTAGTGGATCTTCCAACTCAACTCTGCTGCTATCGATATAATGGAGCAGATTGAAGTATATCGAGCCACGGGAGCGAAGGTCTCCTCATAATCAACTCCCTCTACCTAGGAGAACCCTCTAGCCACAAACCTCGCTTTGAATTTCTCAATGCTACCATCTGCAGCATGCTTTACCTTGTAAAGCCATCTGGAAGTAACCACGGATTTTCCCTCAGGCCTCGGCACCACCTCCCAAACATAATTCTTCATGATAGAAGAATGCTCCTCCTGCATGGCCTCTCTCCAAACCTGCTGGCTAGCTGCCTCCTCATAGCTAGAAGGCTCAGAGTCAAGGATGCTGTTAGCCATTGCCATATAGCTACAAAACCTCTCAGGTGGTCTACTCTCTCTGACCGGCCTCTTAGGCCCAGCAACACATGTGGCCTCTCTCAAGGTGTCTTGAAGCCACTTGGGCTTCCTCTTCCCTGAGCATACTTCTCCCATTGGAGAATGAAACTCCTCCTCCTCATCATCATCAGGAGCCTAAACTCCTCACTGTCTGTCTGTTGTCCTCCTGCCTGCACCTGAACCTGTAGAAACTGAGGTACCGTGTGAACTGTCCATCAGTGGACTTCCTAGTGAACTGCTCTGTGGACTGCTCTGCATGCTGCCCGAAGCACCACCCCTCTGACTCTGTGAGCCATTGCTCACTAACGGACCTAACATCGTCATAGATGTACCTCCAGATCCTCCTGATCCCCGCCCACTGGATCCCTGTGACTAACTCAGCTGCTGCTGAGGGTCTGGCTGATCCAGATACTCTAACTCCCATGACCTCCTAAAGGCCCTATCCTCCTTGAACTTCACATCCCGCCTGACAACAACTTTCCTCTGTGCAGGAATGTAAATCCGAAAGGCCTTTGAGGTCTCACTGTAGCCCACAAAGATACCCTTCTCTGCGGTGGGCTCTAGTTTGGTCCTCTTCTCCTTGGGTATGTAGGAGTATGTCATGCACCCAAAGATACGAAGATGACCCATATCAGGCTTCTTCCCAGAAAAAGCCTCCTTCGGAGTCATGTGCCCCAAGGCACGATGCGGACTCCTGTTCTGCAAGTAAACAGCTGTGTTGCAGGCCTCTGCCCACAAAAACAATGGCAACCCCCGATCATGTAACATGGCTTTGGCAGCCCCTCCGATGGATCTGTTCTTCCTCTCCGCAACCCCGTTCTGCTGGGGGTTGTAAGGAACAGTGAGCTCCCTCCTAATGCCTGCCTCCTCACAATAGTCAACAAACTCTCCAAGGGTGTACTCTCCCCCATTGTCCGACCTCAGGGACTTGATCTTCCGACCTGTCTGTGTCTCCACAAGAGCTCTGAACTCCTGAAACCGCTTGAAGACCTCACTCTTGGTCTTCAAGAAATAAATCCAAGTCCTCCTGGAGTGATCATTAATGAATAAAACATAGTACTCATATCCAATCAAGGAAACATGAGACATTCGACCGCTCACATCGGAATGAATCAAATCAAGTATCCCAGTCGCTCTGCTGTCACTGCTGGGAAAAGGGGATTTGGCAAACTTGCCCATCGCACATCCTCTGCAAGTATCAAAGTGATCAGTACTGAAATCTGGCACACCTGTAGTGATCTCTCGCAAAGTCCTCAAGGCTCCATGATACATATGCCCCATCCTGCGGTGCCAAATCTCACACAGCTCAGAACTGCTAGCTCTGCTGTCGGTACTACTGCTCAATGCCAAAAGGGGCTGAAATGAAAACTTGTACACCTTTGCATGGCGTACACCTATCACTCTAGCTGAATCAGCTGGAGCGACCCTGGGATACATCAGCACCTGTCCACCCTTGAACAGTATCTCATATCCTCTGTCCTCCAAAGCTGAGATGGATATGAGGTTCTTTCTCATCCCTGGCACATAAAGAACATCTGACACCTTCAAGGGAGGTTTAGACTCCCTCTGAAATGTCAGTGTTCCCACACCGACTGCTCTAACAACTCTGTCATCACTGAGTACTACCTCTATATCAGTGCCACTCTCTGAAAGCTCTGAGAAGTGCTCAAGGACTCCTGTCATATGATGTGAAGCCCCACTGTCCACATACCAGATACCCGAAGATGCTCCGCTAGTCGAGGGAAATGCATGCTCCCTCTAAACCTTTGTGGCAGGTGATCCTGCACTAGAGGACTCACATGCAATGAACCCAAACTCTCGGTCAAAGCGATCTGCAAAGTCCTCAACCTCTGCTGATGCTGCCATGCTCTGGTTCTTCCCCTTCTTCTTCTTCTTCTCCGGACACACAACTGCATAGTGTCCCATCTTCTGACAATTCCAACACTTCACCTTGGAATAGTCCTTCTGTGTGTTACCATGTTTACCTTTACCTTTACCTTTGCCCCCACCATTGCTTGTGGAAGCCTGCTTCTTCCCTTTGCCTTTCTTGCCTCCTGCCAACAGTGCTACATCATCATCCTGCTCAACTAGCTTGGCTGCCCCAAGCTGACCTTTCTTGATCTCTGTCTGAATGCAATCATCCCAAAACCTCTCCCATGTGGGAAGGGTCTCACGTGCACAAACCCCATCAACAAAGTTCATCCATGAACTGGGGAGGCCATTCACTGCTATCCGCACCAACTCAGTGGGTGGAATGACCTCTCCAATTGCTGCCAACTCATCTGTCACATTAGTAATCTTTGTGAGATATCCAGCAGCACTATCAGTCTTACCCATCTTAATGGTTTTCAGCTTCTCCTTTAGGACCATTTTCTGGTTCTCATTGGTACTTTGGTAGAGATTGTTCAATGTTGTCCACATCTCATGAGCATTACTCTTTCCTCTCACATGAGGAATGCAATGGTCTTTGATTCCGTCTAGAATCAGTCTCTTACCCTTGTTGTTCTTCCTATTATATGCTTCCAACTGAGTAGCATCAGTAGGCACATTTACATGCTGCTGTGTGGTATGAACCATGATATCCCAGACTTCTGCCTCCTCAAAGATACTCTGCATTCTCTCCTTCCAAACGCTGTAATTGGTATGCCCATCCAACCTATCCTCCACCCTCAATCCCAATGATATCCTGCTGTCCTAAAACTGAAAAATAGCACTGCTGTAGTAAAGATAAAAATTCTGTTTGTGAAAAATCAGCTTGCTGGAATTTTCTGAGTGAAAAATCAGCAGGCTGTATTTTTCTCCTTGCTGTCCCAAACTGCACTTTCAGCACTCAAGCTCTGATACCATGTAGAAATTTCCTCTTTCCCACCCCGGTTTTCAGTTTCACCTTATTTCTCCAAATAGTTAAATGCCCTTTCCCATATCCTTACATTCAACAAACTGGAAAATATATTTTTGCTGAAAACACAAATTCTGGAAAATTTACAGAATGCTGGAAAATGCAGAAATAAAAATCAGCAAGCTTAAAACAGTGATTCACACATTTTAACACAGATACTTTTGGTCAAGGTGACCCTGGAAAAACCCCCTACAACTCTTGGGGAAAACCAGTTTGAGAGCTCCTTATTTTTGAAAAATGTTTTTTTTACAGTGAGAGAAATATTCAAAAAAATCAGCAAGTAAACTTTTACAACTTATCTCGTTTTCCGTGCTTAACTATCGCCTCGGAAAATGTGCAAACAGTAAAACTGAACCAACAATAAATGTTGTGCGTATTTCGGAAAACGTTCAAAAAATTACAAAAAGATTAATTTCCTCATGTACGGCCTCATCTTTTGCGTTAATAGCAATAAATGCTGTTGTACGGCCTCCTTGGAATGCGTGCAGCTGTATTAAATGTTGTTGTACGGAAATATGCCTCGATTTTTGTGCCAGTAATCAGCTACAGGCTGTACGGCTTGCCTAGAAAAGCGTGCAACAAAAAATAGCAACCTCTCCCTCGAAATTTGTGCCCAGAAAATGGTACGACTGCCTAGGAAAACGTGCCACAAGTTGCTGTACAGATTCTGCCTTGGAAATCGTGCCAAATCTGCCTTGAATTGTGTGCAAAATCTGCTGTACGGACTTGCTGAAATACTGCCTTGGAATGTGTGCCAAGCTGCTGCCTCCTTCTCCTCACTGCTCAGAAATCTCCCTTGCTCTCTTGCTCTCCTTTTTCCAATCTGCTCATGAAAGAATGAATGACCTTTACCCTCCTTTTCCTCCTTTAACCTAACCCTAAGTGACTTTTGGGGAATCCCTAAATCCAATGGCTGAAATAGATTGAGATCTAGGGCTGAGATTAAATGCTCATTTAAATCTCACTTTCTATTTTTTAATTCAACCCACTTTAATAAAGACCCACTTAGTCATTTATTTCCAAAGCCACTTTTCCTTTCTAATTTTACATTGACTTTATTAAAGTCACTTTAAAATTAGACTTTAGTAACTTTATCACTTAAAGTCACTTTAAAATTAGATTTGACTTTATAAAAATTATAAAGTCACTTTAGGAGAAAAATTAAATTCTTTTGGACATTTTTCCCTAGGCCAAAGATAAAAGCCTTAGGGAACCACCTGTCCTCCGGTAACCAAATTTCAACAAGCTGGAGGATACATAAACCCAATTCCGGGAATTTCTTACCCCAAGCGGGAAGTATATCTATATATACAAACCTTATTCCGAGAATCATTACCCCAGGCGGAAGGATACACTAAATATTGGAGCAGCAAAATAAATGTAATATAAAATCTTATTCCGGGAATCATAACCCAAGTGGCAATGTATGCATATATATATATATATATATATATATATATATATATATATATATATATATATATATATATATATATATATATATATATATATATATATATATATGAACCTTAATTCCGAGAATTTCCCAAGCCGGCGGATATATACATATATGAACCTTAATTCCGAGAATCGCCCAAGCCGTAGGATATATATATAATTTCGAGAATCGTGACCCAAAGGTCCAAACCATATATATTTGTAATGAAGCGCTTTAATGGACAAAGAGCCAAAGGTATCAAAGCATTATATCGTGGGGCCCTTT
This sequence comes from Pinus albicaulis, assembly GCA_034641835.2. NCBI lineage: Eukaryota > Viridiplantae > Streptophyta > Pinopsida > Pinales > Pinaceae > Pinus > Pinus albicaulis. Next base: position 491,638,856 of record CM076581.1, read on the forward strand.
CCCAATCGCATCGGAGAAAAAATATGAAGCGGAATATGTAAACAACAGAAAGTTGCGATTGCGATATAAGTCCGGACCCGATGGATCAATGAACCATTATTGATATATGATTGAATTCCGGAAGCTTATATATGTATGCAGCACATTACATATATTGTGCCTAATACACAAAGGCTCAAAGCATATATTAATATGAAGCGCTTAATAAGTGAAGGAACCAAAGTACCATAAGGTGGGACCCTTTCCAATCGCATCGGAGAAAGGATTGGCAGCGGAACATATCGACAAAAGTTCCGATTGAGTTCCGGATCCGATGGGTGTATGAATTATGGTTTAAACGTATTTGAAGTACGGCATAATCGCATCGGGACAGTCTAATCGCATCGGAGAATATAAAGGCATCGAAACGTCACAAAAGAAAGTTGCAATTGTGATCAATCGCATCGGAACAATCGCAAAAGTATCAATCACATCGGAGCAAAGCAACTTGTGATTGTGATTGGCAATACCGGACGCGATAGTCATATAAACTCCGCTTTATAAAGCATGGCCAAGTCCGCATATCAATCGCAATCATAAATTTGTGGAGCGTATCAATCACATCGGAGCAAGGCAGCTTGCGATTGCGATTGGCAATACCGGATGCGATAGTCATATAAACTCAGCTATATAGAACACGGTCGGGTCCACATATCAATCACAATCGGAAATTCGTGAAGGCGTTGTTATATATATATATATATATATATATATATATATAGTTGTTGCAATTATATTGAAATGCGCTGCATGGACTGTGGACCCACGGGCCTCGGCTTAAGGTGGAGGGCGATTATTGATAATTGCGATGTATGTATGTTCCGCTTGCGGAACTCACCATATCAACAAGACACTTGTTGTATAAAAAGCGCTGGAATTTTCCCAGATTTAAAGTTAGCAATTACATATATATACAAAATGCACTGATATAAAAAGCACAGTTACATGTTTGCAGCAGTTACACCACAGCAGAGGATAGAAAAGCAAATAGAGCTGAAAAGAGATAAAACACAGTCACAGAAAAGACAGACACAGTCAAAGAAAAGACAAATGCGCAGCGAGCCAAAAGACTAAATGAGTTGAGCTGGAGTTCTCATTGTAATTTGAATGTAAATATTTTTAATTGATTTATATTGTTGTGATGCATTGGCAAGTCTCCGGAGGAAAAACAAAGCTCCCACTGTAATATTGAAATTAATGCATGTTGTTATATTTTCTAAATGAGCGAGTGAAAGAAATGAAAAGGCAGAAAGCGAAGAGGCATGGCTGTCCATTCTAAATTCATTGAGGAATGCTGACAGTCACAAGAAAATCCTTATAAATAATATCATCTTGATATGCAAAAATGGGTTAGAGAGAGCTAATATAGAGAATGCAGAGTATAGAAGAGTGAGGAGAGAAGATTAATAAAAGAAGAGCAAAGAGAGATTCTACAGAACAGAGCTAATATCTGAGGTAAATCAACAAACATTCAGTTTGATAAATTGAGGAATTTGGAGCGTCCCTATCAAGTTGCAGCTTGATAGCTGTCAGTTGTAGCTGACTGAGGTAGGAGCCTCCTGTAGGTTGGTGCCTGTAGAAAATTGAAGGGAGTTGGTGCTTCCTTGCAAGAAGTAGCTTGCAGAATTGAGGTTGGAGCCTCCTGTAGGTTGATCACTGTAGAAAAACAGTGGTGAGAGGGAGTTGGAGCTTGCCTTTGCATCACAATAATAATAAGATGTGGTTTTCTCCCTTTACGGGTTTCCACTTATATCTGGTGTCTCTGTGCATGATATTTATGTGTTGATCTGATTTATATCTTCTGCTTAAAACCTGCTGCTCTCATATTAAGTCTACTGTCATATTATATTAATACTTGCTGCTCATATTCTGAGATTACTCACATATTAAGTTGGACATGAAATAAAGGTGTAAATAAGTTTTAATGAAAATTTTTAAAAGTCCATGAATGTGTTAAACTAATTCACCCCCCCCCCCCCTCTCAGTTTAACTAAGGGTTCAAGAAGTGGCCTTAAAATTTTCTTTGGAAATGGGGCGCTAGTACAGATGGAGCCGATGACCATTTACTAATAACGGTGTTTTAGAGTCATCAATTGTTAAGAACCTTACTGTTCCATTGGGAAAAACAGTATATATTTCGTAAGGTCCTAGCCATCTTGTACGTAGTTTCCCTTGAAAATTTTCAAACCGAGAGTCATACAATAAAGCCCAATTACCTTTTTGGAATTTCTTATGCTTGATGATTTTATCATGCCATTTTTTTCTCTGTTGTTGGATCATAGTTGTCTGATGAATGGCATTTAATATTTTTTCATCCAATTCATGAAGCTGCTGCAACTTGATTATCTGTGCATCAGTAAAATCAAGGTTAACAGCTAAAGCAGTCCTTAAGGTTTTAATTTCAAATTCCACAGGAAAAACAACACTTTTACCATAAACCAATTCATAGGGGGGAAATCATGTAGTATTTCTCCAGGTAGTTATGTAAGCCCATAGCGCTTCAGGGAGCCTTTGAGACCAATCCTTCCGGTTTTCCTTCACTGTTCTTCTTAGAATGGCTTCTATTAATTTGTTTGTACTTTCCACCTATCCATTAGCTTGGGGATGGTATGGTGTAGTCATTCTATGATAAATATGATATTTTTGAAGGGTGGCTTTAAAACCATGAGAAGTGAAAGGAGGTCCTCCATCTATAACTAGCTCTCTAGGCACTCCAAATCTAACAAAGATCTCTTCAAATAGGAAAGCTAGGACAACTTCTTCATTAGCTCTAAGGAGTGCTTTAGCCTCCAACCATTTAGTCATATAATATGTGTATACCAATATATAAACTCTTTGGTTGGATGGAGGATTAATGGGTCCTACAAAGTCTAAGGCTGATTTTTCAAATGGTTCAAGTATTACCTCGGGTTTTAATGGCATTTCATCTCTATGATTAGGTTGACCCATTCTCTGATAGCTATCACAGGCCCGGACGTATTTCTTTGCAACTTTAAAGAGTGAGGGCCAATAATAACCCATCCTAAGAATTTTATGTGTCATTCTCTTATCAGCAAAATTCCCTCCACAAGGGCCATCATGACAAGCTTTTAGTACATCATAAACCTCATCTTCTCTAATGCATCTTCGGATTTCATGATCAAGTCCTGTGTAGAAAAGACACCCACTTATCCAGCTATATCGAGCACTTTGTTGAATGATTTTTCTTTTCTCTCAATGGGATAGGTGTGATGGTAACTTCCCTGCAACCAGATAAATGGCAATGTCTGCATACCACGATGAGTGAGCAGATACTGCAAATAAATATTCATCAGGAAAGGAATCATCCACTGGAGTATTATCATCAGCTTTTAACCGAGAAAGGAAATCAGCAACTACATTTTCTTTTCCTGGTCGATCTACAATTGTAATATTAAATTCTTGTAATAACAATAACCATCTGGTGACTCGAGCATTTGTGACAGATTTTTTCATTAAATACTTAATAGTCGAGTGGCCAGTATGCACAAAAGTAGAGTAACCAGTAATGTAATGTCGAAATTTATTAATAGCATAAATGACTGCTAAAAATTCCTTTTCGGTAACTGTGTAATTAAGCTCAACAGGAGTCATATTCTTAGTAATGAAGTAGATAGCATAAGGAAGATGGTTTTCCTCTTATCCCAAGACATTTCCAATTGTAGTATCTGAAGCATCAGAGGATATATGAAAGGGAAGTGCCTAATCAGGTCCCCTTAAAATAGGAGTTGTAGATAACTGATGCTTGAATTCAACAAATGCTTCCTGGCAAAGATTAGTCCACTTGAATTTAGCATTTTTCATAAGTAACACAAACAAAGGAGAAGCTATTTTGGAAAAAAAATTAATAAATCTCCTGTAATATCCTGCATGTCCTAAGAAACTTCTCACATCTGTTTGTGTTCTAGGAATAGGAAGATTCTGAATGACTTGTATTTTGGATGGATCTACCTGAATTCCTTGAGATGAAATAAAATGTCCAAGTACTACTCCTTCACTCATCATCATATGACATTTTTCGGTAGTTAAATAGAGGTGATCTTATACACATCGTTTAAGTACTTTCTCAAGATTCTGTAATGCATCCTCAAAATACACACCATAAGGGGTAAAGTCATCCATAAATATTTCCATAGAGTCATTAAGCATATCAGAAAAGATTCCTATAACTGCTCTTTGAAAGGCTGCCGGTGCATAACATAGTCCAAATGGGAGAACTCTATAAGAAAAATTTCCCCAAGGACTAGTAAAAGTGGTCTTATCTTGGTCTTGGGGTGAAATTTTGATTTGATTATACCCACTAAACCCATCTAAAAAGGAGAAGAATTTCTTCCCTGACAAGCTATCGAACACCTGATCAATGAATGGTAAAGAAAAGTGATCTTTTTGAGTGGCTTTATTTAAGGCTCGATAATCTACACACTCTCTCCATTTCCCGTTTTTCTTAGGAACTATTACCAATGGAAAAACCCATTCACTGTCAGATATAGGATATATAAACACTGCATTAAGAAATTTTTGAAGTTCCTCTTTAACAATTTCCCTTAAATTAGGGTTCATTTGTCGTTGAGGTTGACAGATTGGTCCACAACCTTCCTTAATATAGATACGATGAGTATATAATTCGGGATAGATTCCCTTCATATCTGTATAGTCCCATGCGAATGCTTCCTTATTTTCAAGAAGTAACTTCATTAATTGTTGTGTTTCAGCAACTATCAAGTTGGGGTTCATGTTCAGTGTTTTTCCAGGTTCGATTTATACTGGTATACTTTTAGAAGAGATGGTGGTTGATGTTTGAGGTATATCTTCATATTTAAGCTTTTCCTGGGTATCTAATTTCAAAAGTGCAGCCAGCTGATTATGTGTTTCTGGAGTCACAGAGGAGGGTTCACAAATAAAATTATTAATTACCTCATCCTCAATGGTATCTTTAAGGCTTAAAGCTTGTCTGATAGTCAAAATAGGTTGAGTAGCATGATCATCATAGTCCATCCAAAGCCATTACGTGGTCCTTTCCGTTGTGGGAGGTCACGGGTTCGATCCTTGAGTCTTTGGGGTCAGGCGCCACTTATTGCGCCGAACAGTTTACCGCGCATACCATCCAGAAATAATTCTGGGGAAGTACGCCTGGGTTTCCCGTGAAATTTGTTCATGAAAAAAAAAATCATAGTCTATCCATACAGAATTATCATTATTAATCATGGGTGTAGCATGAGGGTAGAGAGTAATTTGCGTAGTTTCATATCCATTGGAAATTGTCATTGAACCAGATCTACAGCTGATAAAGGCATCGGCTGTGGCTAACCAGGGCCTTCCCAAAATTAGAGGATGTCCCCCCAACTTTGTTTTAGTCTGTAACACCACAAAGTCAACTGGGTAATTCCAGGATTCAACTGAGATGATTAGGTCTTCAATAACTCCTTCCAGTTTGATTTTAGAACGGTCAGCTAACTCTAGAATGGTTGGTGTATCTCTAATTACGTTCTTCAGCTGTAATAGTTGTGAAGTTTCAAGAGTCGTAATATTTATAACAACACCTAAATCTACTAGAACTCAAGGAATTATTGTTTTTCCAATTTGCACTGTGATAGTAGGATGGCCGGGATCACCATATTTAAATAGAAGAGCTTTACCGGACATTAATGCAAAGAGATCACCCATAACATGAACTGTAAGGGGATCTTTAGCTTTCCTACCGAGTTTCTTAACACAAATATATCTCATAGTTCTGGCATAAATTGGTACATCTCTTAGTGCTTGTAAGAGTGTAATTTTAACATAAAGATTCTGTAATTCCCCTAGAATATTGAAAGCAGGTGGCTCAGGCATTTTAGTTAAAGCTAAACGCTCAGGGAATGGTGGTTCTGATGTTCTAGTACCCTTATTAGAGGGTGGTTGTACCTCTTCACGTGAGTCACGTTTTTATGTCTCTTCTTTATCAGAATCAAAAGAGGTAACATCATCAATAATGGGTTCAACTATTTTCCCAGATCGTAAATGAATATCATTGCATTGCACAGGGAAAACAAGAAGTATAGGCTGGTTCTAAATATCAATAACTTGCACAGCTTTATTATTGGGGTTAGGGTTTGGTTGTATAGGTAGCTGGAGTCTCATCATTTGATTATTCGGTGGAGCACCTGATGGTAGAGGGAGTGGTTGCTGAAATTGAAGAAATTGATTTGGAAACGGGAGTTGTTGACCCCTCCAATTTTGATTCCATTGGTTAAAGTAAGATTGTTGTTGTGGAGGCCAAGGAGTCCACATTGCTGGGTCTACAAAGGGAGGGTTTGCTTGTTGCATGGGTGGGTAATTAATTTGATTGAAGGGCGTGTATTGCGTTTGATTAAAGGGAGGGTAATTTGCTTGGCTAAAAGAAGGATAATTGTTCCAACGATTAGAAGATGTAAATGGCATATTAGAGTTCATAGCTTGTCCTCGCGGTTGTCATTGCCTTCTCTGTGTCGACAGATAGACCACTTCAGCTTCTTCTTTGGTTGGTTGCAATGCTACTTTTATTCCTGGTAAAGAAGGGCATTTTTGCATTTCATGATCCTTCTCACAAAGGGTGCAAATTGGCACCTTGTCCAATGGGCATTCCCTTAGTGGGTGTTTATCTCTGAATTTGGGGCAAAATACAAACAAAGTCGCTTCTGCTTTGACTTGTTTCTTCTTAACCTGCAAGGTGTCAATCTGTGAAGCAAAGAACTTAACATTTCAGTTTTAAATTCCTCAAGTAAATTACCTATTTCAGCTCTTGTTGCTCCTCCACTGGCTGATTTCTGAACTCTTGAATATGTGGTATCCCTGCTGTTTGGCCTATTCCTTGCAGCTCCTCTTGAACATCTTTTACAGAGGTGAACAATTTCATCGTATGATTCTTTAGATATGTCCCCTTTACCAAGAATATTTATCATATCTAGACCGTCATCCCTCACTCCTTTCAATAATATTGTTTTAAGAATATCCTTACTTACATCGGGATGATTGGATCTCTACAATTTATATTGTAGTCTTTCCACAAAGTCCTCCATATTTTCGTCCTCCTTCTGTACCATCTTAAATAGTTCCTCTCTTTTTTCTCTCGTCCAGCAGTAGTCTTGATATTTGAGCAGAAATTTTTGTTTCATCTAATCTCATGTTGTGATTACATGGCCTCCAAGACTCATGAACCACCTTAATGAATTTCCTTTTAATGTTGCTGGAAATAGCTTCAATTTTTGGGCATTACTAATGTAATCATAACTTCTGCATAATATATCAAACTCGAAAAGAAATTCATCAGGATCTTCAGAAGATAAACCATGAAAGTTAGGTAAAGATAAAAGTGGGATATTCTTCATGGGAGTTGCTCCTCTAAGAAGATCACCAATAGGAAACCCCAAGGTAGAGAGAGAATTCTCATCTCTTCCCTCTCCTTCAGGATCTACCTGTCCTCCGCCGAATAATTCTTCATTGTTCCCCTCCATTGCTTGTTCTCCTACTGCACTTGCTCAATCCTCAATGTTTTCTGCTGGCTCCTCAACGTTTTCTGCTGGCTCCTCAACGTTTTCTGTTGGCTCCTCAACTATTTCAAGGCTCACAATTTCTTCTGTTTCGCAGTTCGGTTGAGGGGAATGTTGAGGCTTTGGCTTTCGAGAACTTAGCCTCTGAGAAGATTCAGATTTTAATATGATATCATCAATAAAGGTCTTTCGTCCTCCCCTTCCTTTGCCCTTGCCACCTGTAGGATTAGTTTTCTTATGGGCTCTGCGTCCTCTCATGCAATCTGCACATCTGAAATAAAAGAATCAATGCTTTTGAAACTTATAATTGCCTTCCTTGGCAACGGCGCCAAAATTTTGGTCACTTTAATTGCTTATTAATTTAAGCAATCAAGTGCTACATAAATTGTCAACCCAGGGAAGTCTGTTTATTTCAAAGGCAATCACACACTGTATATGCTCAATCTCAAAAGAAATGAAAAGTTGTAGTAAAAATTACACTAATCACACCCTAATTCAAACAAACTGAAGTTCTACTTTGAATTACAGCAAAAGCAATCTTTCTATTGCAGACAATTATCAGAATAATCCTGGATTACATTAAGAAAAAAACAATCTAGGAGAAGAAACCAATCTACAGAAGAAAATACCAATTATGTTATAACAGAGAACAAGACCCTATTCCCCAAGTAGGAATCTTCAGCACCTATTTCTGACTACCACGCTTTCACAAAATCATTTTGTAAACAAGATTACCAATTGAAATAATCAACGATTACCGAGGAATGAATTATATGAAAACAATGCAACAATCAATGGAAACAGAGTTTCAGCAATAGATAACAGAGTTCCAATACTGTATAAATAATTTCAGCAAAACAGAGTTTTAACAAGGCGTGAATGAAAATAATGATTAAAACACTACGGAAATTAATGGGTGAATCTTGTGAGGAAGGTGGGCCCTTTCCTTCTCACAAGACTCCCCAGAAAAAGGAATTAAGAAGAAATGCTCAGAACAATATTTTATTCATCTGTCAAATGTAACATATTACAAAACAATCCAGGTTCCTTCTTTGTAATTCCCTTTCAGCTAAACCTTCCTTAATCCCCCCTAATGCTGATGTCTCCTCTCTTTAAATAGGAGACATCTATTACACATTTGATTACATCATACAAATCCTATTCTTAACCTGATCTGATCTTCTATGCTGGAATAGGATATTTTGTTCTTCCATAGAAAAAATGTTGTTACAATGGTTATTATAGTGCTAGCTTCGAGGTGCAGTTGTTGCGACCCGTGTAACAGCTCCCTTAATTATCTTTTCTTGTTGTTTCCGTACCTGAAATACTATTTCAGCATCGCAAATCATGGACTGTTTCAGCAACGGGGTTTGCATACTTTTTTGATTATTTTAGCAATGCGGTCTTCAGACAGCAACGATGAATTAACTACAGTCTTCAAATTGTTTTAGCAACTATATATTTCCGATTAATGGCTAAGTATGAAAGTAACGTAAAATTACTTATAAAACAAGTTAAACATATAGTAAAGAGAAGAAATGTTATATACCTTTGGAAGAATAGATAAAGTGATAATATAGGATTTAAATATGGACTGGAAAAGGATGGAATGATAGCAAAATGTATGAGAAAAAAGGTACATTACAGGGTCCTAACA
>CM076581.1:491648177-491777140 GCA_034641835.2 Pinus albicaulis
ATGCCAAAGAAATTTGGTCCGACGTTTTGAACATCGCTCATATGACGTTTTTATACTGTCGCTCTTCCGACGTTTCTAATCTGTCGCAATTCCGACGCTTACAAGGCATCGGTATAGTGACGACAGGTTCAATTTAAAAAAAAAAAAAAATGAAACTTTAAAAGAGGAAAAACGTTGTTTTTAATATATTATATGAAGTAAAACAGTCCATGAAGTCATTAAATTTTCACATTTGAAGATTGGAACCCAAATATCCATCCAGAAAAGTGGAAGTCCCACCCCAGACAATGATAGAAAAATACCCCATGTCACATACAGGGACATGATATAAAACCAAGTAACGGTCCACATGGAGATTATCGACAATCTAAGAAAGCATCCAAATATGCCCGAGGCATCTATAAGAAAGTGAAATAGCAGTATGTAGAATAGTAAAGCAACAGATAGAGTACCAACGTCGATTGTTCCAAATACAAATTAAAGTACCCAAAATCCTTGAACAGAGAAAACGCTAATCATGTGAGGAGTGTGATATGTCCAAAATATAAAAAGACCATTAGACCATATCAATAAACCAGCAACATAGACCAGCATAGCTAGTTTTGAAGGAAAAGTGATAAAAATTAATCATTTTTTTTCACAAGAGAAAAAACGATGTATTGAATATATTATATGAAGTAAAACAGTCCATGAATTCATTACATTTTCACATCTAAAGATTGGAACCCAAATATCCATCCAGAAAAGTGGAAGTCCCACCCCAGACAGTGATAGAAAAATACCCCATGTCACATACAGGGACTTGATATAAAACCCAGTAATGGTCCACATGGAGATTATCGACAAATATGAGAAAGCATCCAAATATGCCTGAGGCATCTATAAGAAAGTGAAATAGAGTATGTAGAATAGTAAAACAGCAGATAGAGTGCCGACGTCCATTATTCCAAATACAAATTAAAGTACCCAAAATCCTTGAACAAAGAAAAACACTAATCATGTGAGGAGTGTGATATGTCCAAAATATAAAAATACCATCAGACTATATCAATAAACTAGCAACATAGACCAACATCGCTAGTTTTGAAGGCAGAGTGATAAACATTAATCATTTTTTTTCACAAGAGAAAAAATGATGTTTTGAATATATTATATGAAGTAAAATAGTCCATGAAGTCATTACATTTTCACATCTGAAGATTGGAACCCAAATATCCATCCAAAAAAGTGGAATTCCCACCCCAGATAGTGATAGAAAAATACCCCATGTCACATGTTGGGAGTTCCCATGTTTTGGCCAGGTTGACAGAGACCAAAAGATGAGACAACATAGAACCACTTTGGGACCTTAGGATCTAGCCCTCCTAGGTCCAGAGAGGGATCTCTCTATGGTAGTCAAAGGTTATGTCTTTGAAGCTCGGGTGTTATGATTTTAGGCTAGTTATGGGCTCAAGGTTGTTGGTTTGATTGTTTGTGTTTGGTTGGAGGAAATCAGGAAAGAAGGGCCAATATGGGACAAGGATGAGCAAGAAAGAAGCTTAGGCAGGGATAGATAACTCAGAGAACATCAAAGCCATTGGGCTATGGAGTCAAGAAAGGATTTATTTGTGTTCAATGTGCAAGCTTTCAGTTGGGCTAGTCATCTAGAGCATTTGGATCTTAAAGGGTAGAAGATGGGATGGAACATTAAAGACTGAAAATGAAAGGAGGAGGACCATCCAACTCTGTCTAAAGATCAGACCAGAGTTCATTTAACTCCAGGCCTGCTTGGACATAATTAGAGGTAATTACCAGGGAACTTAGAAAGACTAGCTGGTCATGCAAAGATCCTAGTGGACAGGGCTAACACTAATCCCCAGTGTTCCCAAACCTTCCAGCTAAATCCTACCAAGAACATCTAAACATAGACTTCATCAATTCATACATCAGAGAGCAGGAAATATCATCCACTACACTGGTTAAATCAATTGAAATCAACATTCAGATACACATATAAGCAAAAAACATAAAGGCTGGGAGAGCAACAACATAAGGTAACTATCAAGGGTAAATCTTATGCCAAACTTCTGATGTGAGCCTGAAGAAACATAATGAAATGAGCTGAAGTCAATCACAAATACAGAGAATGGAAAACATCACCAGCTGCTTTAGATCAGGATCCAAAGAAACATGCTTGTCATATTAAAAACAACACCAATCAGGTACATCATAGCCCATAGCTTGAACATTCAGTCTGAATACATCAAATCTCAGCCTATCTTACAATATACACAGAGAACTTGTCTCAAGAGGAAAATGCTTGCGTTCCACTGATTTCTCATCAACAACCTTTACAATATTTCTCTCTGAGTTTTATAGCAGAAGAGACTCAGAAGCTTGACTGAGGAGGTAGGTGAGTTCTAAGTGTATCATTAATCACCACAATGAATGCAGGCCCGGAACCCATTCTGCTTGACATGCCGTATATTTAATCTCTGTCACCTTCCTAGTAAGAGAATGACCTGCTCCGGATTTGATCTTTGACATTTTAGCTCGTTGTACTCCAGGTGATTTGAACAGAAATGAAATAAACTGTAAAGAAGGTCTGCCTCATAAATGCCTGACTGTCTTTGAGCCGTAGCCTGGTTGGAAAATTTCTTCAAGGGCATGGTGTGTAATAAATTTGTATGGGTGCCCTGTACTTTGACAAAGAAGAAAACATTCTGCTGACGAAACCTTGATATTACTTTTGTCTGCGCTTAGGATCCTTTGAATCGATCCTCGGGGTCTGTGATCTATTGCTTTGCCTCTTCAAACTCGGATTAAAGCTAAAGATCCTCATAAACCAGCCCCAATCTTCCTTCTGCTCCGTACTGATACACTTTGCCGCTTCGTTTGCTTCTGACAGGGTAGCTCGGATTTTAATAGCGACGAGAGGTCTTCAGGGTTTGGAAATCTACTTTTCTTTAATGCAACTCCTGTCAGCAGCTTTCTTTGACAATTTTAACTGTACCGCTCTCAGATTTAAATGCACCTGCGCAGCTTTCCATGTAAAACCATGGTGGTCTTCAACCTTTGGAATCTCTGCAAAACAACAAACTGTGAGGGAAAACATGACGGCGGTTGACGGAGGTGGAGGGGACACAATGTGAATGGATATAACAGCCGTGCGGACGAAGACCTGGGACGGAAACGCGACGAAATGGTGAACCGAGCTCTGGCAGAGGGTTAATGATTCGGAGAGTGAAAACATATGAAAAACATTAAAAACACGAACCTCGGACGCTTTTATGCAGTGGAATGAGAGACTGTATGGGGATGCATGTGGGGCCGACGTGGCGGGACGAGCAAAGGTGGATGAATGACGTGGAGGCCTGGGGACAACGGAGTGGTCAACAATGAACAGAGAGATCTGGACCGTCGATCGGGCGATGATCGACGGCGGAGAACGACGCACAGTGGGCCACGGGGGTGGGGGACAGTAGGTCAAACACCGCGCAGGTTCGAGGGATGAGCGCCGTCGGATAAGGGTTTAAAGATCTGACGGTCCATATAAATTCCGCTGGGCCTCCATCGACCGAACAATAACGCGCGGGCGATGAGTGGTTTCATTCTCGTACAAGGGACGCGTGTCAGTTAATAAGTGGGATCGCTAGCTTTTGCGAAAAACCGCCTGCTGCAGATGGGCGGTGCGGAATTTACTCCGTGGTTTCGAGGATGACGTGAGCAGGCGGGGACCACAGCTTTGGGAGCGTTCAGCGTCGTTGGATCGACCTTTTAACGGACGATCGGGATCTGTTGTCCAAACACAATATATTAAAACCAATACCCGCGCATTTTCGAAGGTTTGAATGATTTTCTGGCGCGTAAAAAGGTTTAAAAGGATTTTAGCGCCCGGAGGATTAAGGGATGGTCACGGCACCATGTTCTATGGAGGAAGAGGGGGCGCGGGATTAATACTAAGGGGGTTCAGGCCTTATATTATGGTTTTTCTGTATTTTGAAGCATTTTTTAGGCCTAAAGGGAGGAACGGTAGGGAAATGAAGGGTAGGGAAGGCCAAGACAGGGGCAAAAACAGGATTTTAAGGAGGGTTTACAGGGATAATGAGGGAAGGAGGGGATTTTGAAAACGAAAAACAGAGGTTGAAATGGGGAAGTTTGCAGGGTATAAGGATAAAAGGCCCTTTTTGAGGAAGGGATCAGCAGAGAGGGTGTACACTTTAGGCACAGCACAGAGAGACTCCAAGGAGGATGAATTTACAGGGGAAAGGCATTCCTTGGAGGCTCTAGAACAATTCTAGCCCCCAGCTTGCTTGCCAAGAATTTCATAGGGGGGCTAACAGTGGCTCCACATGGGGATGGCTTCTCCTTGGAGGAGTCAAGGAACCAGATATGATCTTTGAAGTAGGCCAGGTGCCTGTTGTCATGAGCCATCTTGCTTCTTCGATTTCAGCTGCCACAATATGATGGAAGCATCAACAAAAGATTTCCCAACCAATCTACCTACCCAAACTACAGTCCTATAAATTTCCCTTGGGTGCACTTGAGCTAGCAGACCCTTTACCTTTTATTCTGCAAAACAGAAAACAAACCTATTCTATTTCTACCCTAATTCCTCCATGAGGCCAGATTAGACTGTTGACCTCATCTATTTCTCTACCTAATCTACTACCTGTTGGGATTAAACTGTCCAACAGGTTTCTTCACCTACATTCTAAGACAGGAAATTTAAACATAGCCAAGCCAGGATTAGACTGTCTGACTTGCTGGGCAGAAACTTGCAGAAAACAAAAATGTGAAGGCATGAAATTTCGCAACTGTGCAACATCCTTCTTTCTTTCTTGTGACTCAGGTTTTGAGCATATTTGAGTCACCTCTTTTCTTTGGTTTCAGCTCTGGTTTTAGGCAGATTAGAGCTAATTCTTCTTTTCACTGGTGATCCAAATTTGAGTATATTAGGACCAGCTACTCTGCTTCCCTTTGGCTCAGATTTTGAGTTTATCAGAGCCAATCTTTTTACCTCAGAGGTTCATGTTTTGAGCATGTCTGGACCTCTCTTTTCATTCTGTTTTTGGAACATTTTTCTCTTTTTTGAAAACAGAAAATAAAGCTGTAATGATATGTACAATGGATATGAAACTGGAAATGAAAAACTAGCTGAAATAGTGTTTGAGCATCCTGCCATTGACAGGACCCCCAAACAGCTCTGTACCCTCAAGTTCTTGTAAGAAAAACGCATTAGGCCCTACAGTGGCCTGGATTATGTATGGACCTTGCCACAAGCTGTCAAATTTGCCATGTTTGCCTTTGTCTTCTCTCCTTGAATCCCATCTTAGAACTTTTTCCCCAACCTTGAAGTCTGAGGCTTTGGTTCTTTTGTCGAACTATCTCTTTATAGCTTCCTGTACTCTGACAGCTCTGTCATAAACCTGCTCTCTTGTTTGCTGCAAATGGATGGTTGCATTGATTCTCCTTATCATGCTGTCTTCCTCTGATTGGATCTCTTGAACAAGCTTGACTACTGGAACTCCAAGACATGTAGGAAACACTGCTTCAGTCCCATAAACCAGCTGAAAGGGCGACATGCCAATAGATTTCTATGTAGTGAGCCTATCTGCCCACAAGGCATGTATCAACTTTTTATGCCATGACCTTTTGTTTTCTTTCAGCAGCTTCTTAATGATTGTAACCAGGCTTTTGTTTGATGATTCAGCTAGACCATTACCCTAGGGGTAATAGGCGGTTGAATGTCCAAGTGCTATTCCATACCTGTGACAGAAATCAATCATTCTTTTGGATCCGAAAGCAGCAGCATTGTCAGTGATTATTTTCCTTGGACAACCAAACCGAGATAGGATGAAGTCTTCTAGGAACCTAATGATGACAGAATCAGTGGCATTCCTAGTGGGTATGGCTTCTATCCATTTAGTGAAGTAATCTGTAGCAGTTAGGATCCATTTATGTTGTCCAGAGGAGGCAGGATGAATTTCTCCTATAAATTCTAGGCCCCATTGCATGAAAGGGCCTTCTATGGTGATCGGTTGCAGAGGGAGGGGAAGGAGCTTTCTTTTGCCCTCAAAGATTTGGCATTTGTGGTAGGCAAGAATCATTTTATGGACATCACTAAAGAGTGTAGGCCAATAGTAACCAGCCCTGAGTATCTTATTTGCAGTGGTTTTCCAACTCAGGTGGCCCCCACTCTCCCCAGCATGAAATTCTTGTTTGATTTTTTCAGCTTCAGTTTTAGACAGACATTTCAGTAAAAGGCCATTCAGATTTTTCCAATATAGACTCTCGTTCATAATACAATAGTTCCTAGCTTTGAGTTTTAAGAATCTGGCCTTTTTTTTGGGCAGTTCTGGAGGTGCATTGAGGTTAGTGAGCACATAAAGGATATCAGAATATGAAGGAGAGTTCTGAAACTGCTCCTCAACAGTGGGGTGGGGAAATCCTTCTTGCTCATCCAAGGCATTCATCATGTTAATGTCCAAGGACTGCAGATTAGATTCAGCCATTAATTGGCCCAGGCCTTGACCTTTAATTAGCTTGGTGGGTTTTATTTCGAGGTCATATTCTAAGATGGTAGCGATCCATTTGCCCCTTTTCCCATCTGGGTCTTGGGACAAGATATCTTTGACCACAGCATTTGGCACATAGGCGATGGTGCGAGAATGAAGAATGTACACCCTAAAGTATTTTAAGGCCTTGATCAAAGCATAGGCCTTCTTTTCCATGACGTTGTACTTTAAGGGTGCATCTCTTAAGGCCTTACTGAAGAAGGCTATAGGCTGTTCATTACCTTCCGAATTTTTCTGTAGCAAAACTGCAGCTATTGTGTGTTGGGAGGCAAATGAAAAGATCATAAAATATTTTGAGAAGTCAGGGCTGATAAGCACAGGGGCCTGGGTGAGTGCAAGTTTTACTGACTCAAAATATTTCTTGGCTTTGACAGTCCACTTAATTCCAGCATCTTTCTTCAGCATTTCAGTGATTTTCCTAAGATGCTCAGCAAGGTTGGGGATAAATCTTCTAAGGAAATTGATCTTCCCAATGAAGGACTGTAGCTCCTTGATGTTTCTTGGATGTGTAATTTGGAGTATCCCCTCAACTCTCTGGGGGTCTATTCTGATCCCTTTCTCAGATATAATGTGCCCAAGAAGTTTACCTTCTTGCAGCCCAAAGATAGTTTTCTTAGGATTTAGGGACAGACCATACCTTCTACATTTTTCAAAAAAAATTCTCAGATGTTTTAAGTGTTCCTTTTCTGTTTTAGAAAAGACAGTTAAGTCATCCAAGTAGATAACTATGAAATGTCCAATTTCATCTGAGAATGCTATGTCCATTGCTCTCTGGAAGGTAGCTCCAGTATTCATTAATGAAAAGGGAATTTTCGCATACATGAAGGTGCCCCATGGAGTGGTAAAGGCTGTTTTGAGTTGATCTTCTGGGAGTACCAGAACTTGGTTGTATCCTGAAAAACCATCAAGTAGGGAAATTCTCTTAGAGCCCACTACCTTCTGTAGGATATGTTCCATTCTAGGCACAGGGTAATTGTCTTTTAGGGAGGCTCTATTGAGGTTTCTGAAGTCTATGCATAGTCTAATCTCACCCGTTTTCTTTCTTACAGCCACGAAGTTTGACACCCAATCAGAAAACCTCACAGGAACAATTATGCCGGCTTCATACATCTTTTTTATTTCTTTCTCTACTGCAGGCAACTGTTTTGGATTGATTCTTCGAAGTTTTTGTCTGAAAGGCTTCTGATTTTCCTTCAGTGGTATCTTATGTTATATAATGTTGGTGTCATAGGCCTTTAAGTCTTCATAGCTCCATGCAAACACATCAATGAATTCCTTAAACAGGTCAATGTATTTCTTCTTCATGTTTGCGGGTATTGACTTAGCCAATTTTACCTTTTTGGGTCTGTGTTCAGTGCCTATGTTGCATTCTTCTATATCTGATTCTGCATGTTCGATTGTGGGCTTTTTTGCTACGTCATCAAAGTCAAAAAGGTCTTCTAAGGGTGCTAGGCCTCTGGGTATGTTCTTATCTTTGGCCTGCAGCACTTCGACCTCTTCACTTCATGCGTTTTCACTGTTTTTGTTGAAGTTTCCAGTTTGTTCAGAAAAATAATTTATTTCTATGTTACAGGGTGCTCCTGGTCCATCTGGGGGATCTTTGATTGGGCAGTTGTGATCAGGAATTGAGTCTAAATCAGAAAATTCAAACTCATTTCTGCCCACTAGGAAATCTTCGATCTGTTTGTCTCCTTCAAAGACCTGCCAATATTTTTCATTGTCTGGCACTGCGGGCCTGAATTTGGTTTGAATGATAACTTGTCGATCAACTGGGGCCTTAGGATACAAACTAGCTAGACATGCCAATCCATTTGCTATTACATTTTGACCCCTGGGAACAAACACTAATTCATATTCAACAAATGTTTTCAACAGATCTAGAGTGTCATTCCTATATGCCCTTAGTCTGGGATGTTTTGCTAAATACTCACCATTCGCCTGTTTGATTACTAACTCTGAGTCTCCTTTCACGACTATCCTATGGGATCCTAACTTTTTCAACAAATTTAAGCCTAGGATGAGAGCCTCATATTCTGCAATATTGTTCGTGCATTTGAAATGTAGATTGACAGCGTGACTTTCTTCGTGATCGTTTTCAGTGTTACGCAGCCACACCCCTGCTCCAGCACTCTGCCTAGTACAGGACCCATCAAAGTTCGTTTCCCATAGGGGTTCTTTGTTTAATTCGTTCTCATCCCCTCCCCTATAGCTGAATTCATCATTTTGTTGTGTTGTAAGGTTTGTACTAGGAGAGGGGTTGTTTCGTAGTTCATTATGGGCATGGAGGTCAGGGAGGTGGTTGGCTTGTTGTCCTCGTTCTGTTTCTGTTTCATTCAGAGTTATTTTTTTTGTACTTTGCCCATGGTCTTTTTCTTCATATTCTTCCAGGGTAGCCATTATGTTGAAATCCACGGACTGTGTGTTTGCATTTCCATTATCTGACCTTGGCTCTTCTAAGGATTGGTCATTGTAGAGGATAAAAGAGTCCAGATCTGTATGCATAGAGTATAATGGTGAATTTTCAGGCTTCTCGGGGCTACTGACTAAAAATTTCATCTGGGATTCTCTATACAGTCTTCTAAGTTGACCAAATATAGGGATAGTGGCATATGAGCCGTCCATCTGCATTGTTCCTTGCAGTTTGGCCCCCCATGATCTTGACAACAGCATGCCATACTTTGGTGGTACATCTGCCACCACAACATCCATGACCATACATTTGGCAGGAATCTGGGTTAAACTCACACATAAGTCTTTGATGAGGCCTAGGCATTTTACTCTGCTGGAGTCAAATGAATATAAGTCTTTGTAAGGTCTGGTGATTTCTAAGCCTAGCCTTTCCATAACTACCTTAGGCATTAGGTTGTGTGATGCTCCAGAATCATGCATGGCATTGTGCAAGATCTTGTCATGAATGTTGAGACTAATATAATAAGGTGGAACTACCCCTTCCTGAAATTTTCCCTCAATTTTTGGACCAAAAAGCAGGGCTGGTTGATCATCATTCAAATTCACAGAATCATTCATTTCTCCCAGATTTAATGCTTTCAAAATTTTGCCTTTATATACATCCTGAGTGGCCATCTCAGACAATGGTACATAGATTTTGATCTTTGCAATCTCACTCTCTAGATTGAAAGTGGACTAGACCTTTGTAATGTTCAATTCTGTTTTATTTGCCACTATTTTGGTGGAAGAGCCAGCTTGCTGACTCCCACTATGTATGCGTGTATGAACATTTTCATCAGGAGTACTAACCGAAGTGCTAGCACCACTGGTTGGTTGGCTTTGTTTCTCATTGTCTTGGTTGTCTGTTCCCTTATGTTTACCAGAACTTGCAGCTGCTGTTCTATTATCTGCAGAGGTTGCTTTAGAAGTTTTGTCAGGTCTCTTTTTGACGGTGATCTCAGGAGCCTTTGTCTTGGAAGTATCTTGGCTTTTCTTGCTTCTCATTTCATATTGTTCCCTGACCTGTAGCATGGCATTCTCAAATCCTAGTCTGTAATCTTCAGTTTCCAACCATTCCTCATTCCAATATGAAGGGGAGGGTTGGTCTTCTTCTGCATCACAGTTAAGGACTGAGTCCTCTATTTCAAACATGTTTATTGTATTCCCTTCAGACTCCTCAATGATTCCCTCATCCTCATCTAAAATTTTTTCTTGAAATGGGGGAATAATTTGCTGATCTGACTCTCTTTGTCTGTTGGGGGAAGCATTATTTCTTCTAATGTTTTGGTCCTGGTTACTATTCTGGTTATTGTTTTGGACAACCATTCTCTTTATTATTTTTTGTAGTTCTTCCACATTTTTGGATAGTCTGTCGTATTTGGGATTAGATGTGGAAGCTATGTTGTCATCCCTATATGCTACCCTCTTTTCAGCTTTTAATATTGCCCTTTTTTCCATTAAATTTGCTTCTATGGTTATGGCTCCTTTCTGCATGTCTTCCAAAGTAGTGTACTCTTTATCTCTAAGCTCATAGGCCATGTCAGCATCAAATCCATCAGGATATTTTGCTAAGGCCATACCTTGTGGAGGTTTCATTTGCAGAGGGAGACCATTATAAATGCTGTTGAATCTAGTGGTGTAGTCGTGGACACTTTCTCCTACATTCCTCTTAAGGGACATGTATTCTGCTAGGAGCTGGCGAGGGTTTGATCTAACCTCCCATTTGTTTATAAAGGTCTGGTATAATGCAGGGAGATCTTGAATGCTGCCAGGAGGTAGATTTTTAAACCATTTCTTTACCTCACCCCCTAAGCTCTGGGCAAAGATTCTCATTTTAATTGTTTCATCATCAATTTCCATATAATCAAAAGAATCCTCCATCTTATCTACATGTTGCTGAGCTGTGATGGATTATTTTGCAGTGAAGTGTGGGAATTTTGATTGATAATCATTTGGTAAGGGTAACACAGGCTGAGGTAAAACTAAAAGTGCATACCAAGCTGCCATGATGATATTTTGGTGAGGTACAGGGTTAGCCTGAGCAGCTGTTATTTG
This sequence comes from Pinus albicaulis, assembly GCA_034641835.2. Taxonomy (NCBI): domain Eukaryota; kingdom Viridiplantae; phylum Streptophyta; class Pinopsida; order Pinales; family Pinaceae; genus Pinus; species Pinus albicaulis. The sequence goes on from CM076581.1 coordinate 491,659,238, forward strand.
GATGACAGGGATGGTAGGACCAGCAGAAGTCTGTTGAGCAGATCTAGGGTGAGATAGCCCCAATTTTTGAAGGAAATGAAGGTCAGGAGGTGTGGAAGGAGGGGTTTCACTGTCCCTAGTGTCTGGCTGGTCTGAAACACTAAATGACCTAGTTCTAGGTAACTTGTTTGAAAGATCTAGGTCGAAGAAAGGGTCAAATAGAGCTGCAAGGTCTTCAGGTGCAGAATTAGCTCTATGAATGTGACTGGAAATAGTTGGTCCGCGTAGTGTGGGAGCTCTTCTGAGGATTCTCTCTGGATTTTTGACTATTTCCAGTGGGTCAGGGTTGGGATAAGCTCTTGTATGAACGGTTCTGAAAGCCAGAATTTTGTTTGTAAGCCAAGAAGCTTAACCCTACTCATTACTTCTACTTTGTGGTTAATGTTGTCTTGGGAACTGGCCTCCCTGTGGAGTCTTCATTATGTTTCGGGACTGGTCTCCCAGTGGATTCTGATGTGAAACCAAGATAATCAGCAGGCCTACTGATCACCAGTGGAGTCTTTTATCGTTTAGGAACAATGGAGTCGCCAGGTGGAGGGTTTAGGGTGATTCTAGGGTACACTGTCCACCACAGTGCTCAGGTGCTATCACCTTTCAGGAATCTCCTCTAAAGCAACAAGCTCCAACCAGAGATTGAATGGGAGTGCATTTACCAGATATGTCACCCCTGAAAAGAGGATGCGATCTGGAGGCTACCTGGCCCTTTCCAGGCTCTGTCTAAGAGTATGGTGGATATTCAATAATAGAGGCTGATTCAAGAAAGGGGCTACTTACTGTCAACCTAGCCAGAGTTCTAAGTTTCTGAGATTTAAGAGTGTTTAAGACGAAATGTACTCAGGTCCCCAGTGGAGTCGCCATTATGTTGGGAGTTCCCATGTTTTGGCCAGGTTGACAAAGACCAAAAGATGATACAACATAGAACCACTTTGGGACCTTAGGATCTAGCCCTCCTAGGTCCAGAGAGGGATCTCTCTATGGTAGTCAAAGGTTATGTCTTTGAAGCTCGAGTGTTATGATTTTAGGCTAGTTATGGGCTCAAGGTTGTTGGTTTGATTATTTGTGTTTGGTTGGAGGAAATCGGGAAAGAAGGGCCAATATGGGACAAGGATGAGCAAGAAAGAAGCTTAGGCAGAGATAGATAACTCTAAGAACATCAAAGCCATTGGGCTATGGAGTCAAGATAGGATTTATTTGTGTTCAATGTGCAAGCTTTCAGCTGGGCTAGTCATCTAGAGCATTTGGATCTTAAAGGGTAGAAAATAGGATGGAACATTAAGGGTTGAAAATGAAAGGAGGGGAACCATTCCAACTATGACTATAGATCAGACCAGAGGTCATTTAACTCCAGGCCTGCTTGGACAGAATTAGAGGTAATTACCAGGGAACTTAGAAAGACTAGCTGGTCATGCGGAGATCCTAGCGGACAGGGCTAACTTTAATCCCCAGTGTTCCCAAGTCTTCCAGCTAAACCCTACCAAGAACATCTAAAAATAGACTTCATTAATTCATACATCAGAGAGCAGGCAATATCATCCACTACACTGGTTAAATCAATTGAAATCAACATTCAGATACACATATAAGCAGAAAACATAAAGGCTGGGAGAGAAGCAACATAAGGTACCTATCAAGAGTAAATCTTATGCCAAGCTTCTGATGCGAGCCTGAAGAAACATAATGAAATGAGAGCAAGTCAATCACAAATACGGAGAATGGAAAACATCACCAGCTGCTTTAGATCAGGATCCAAAGAAACATGCTTGTCATATTAAAAACAACATCAATCAGATACTTCATAGCCCATGGCTTGAACATTCAGTCTGAATACATCAAATCTAAGCCTGTCTTACAATATACACAGAAAAATTGTCTCAAGAGGAAAACACTTGCGTTCCACTGATTTCTCATCAACAACCTTTACAATATTTCTCTCTGAGTTTTATAGCAGAAGAGACTCAGAAGCTCGACTGAGGAGGTAGGTGAATTCTAAGTGTATCATTAATCACAACAATGAATGCAGGCTCAAAAACCATTCTGCTTGACATGTTGTATATTTAATCTCTATCACCTTCCTAGTAAGAGAATGACCTGCTCCGGATTTTATCTTTGACATTTTAGCTCGTTGTACTCCAGGTGATTTGAACAGAAATGAAATAAATTGTAAAGAAGGCTTGCCTCATAAATTCCTGACTGTCTTTGAGCCGTAGCCTGGTGGGAAAACTTCTTCGGGGGCATGGCGTGTAATAAAGTTGTATGGGTGCCCTGTATCTTGACAAAGAAGAAAACATTCTGCTGACGAAACCCTGATATTACTTTTGTCTGCGCTTAGGATCCTTTGAATCGATCCTCGGGGTCTGTGATCTATTGCTTTGCCTCTTTAAACTCGGATTAAAGCTAAAGATCCTCATGAACCAGCTCCAATCTTCCTTCTGTTCTGTACTGATACACTTTGCCGCTTCGTTTGCTTCTAACAGGGTAGCTCATATTTTAATAGCGATGAGAGATCTTCAGGGTTTGGAAAATCTACTTTTTTTTAATGCAACTCCTATCAGCAGCTTTTTTTGACAATTTTAACTATACCGCTCTTAGATTTAAATGCGTCTGCGCAGCTTGCGATGTAAAACAATGGAGGTCTTCAACCTTTGGAAACCCTGCAAAACAACAAACTGTGAGGGAAAACATGACGGCGGTTGATGGAGGTGGAGGGGACACAATGTGAATGGATAGAACAGCCGTGCGGACGAAGACCTGGGATGGAAACGCAACGAAATGGTGAACCGAGCTCTGGCAGAGGGTTAATGATTCAGAGAGTGAAAACATATGAAAAACATTAAAAACACGAACCTCAGATGCTTTTATGCAGTGGAATGAGAGACTGTACGGAGATGCATGTGGGGCCGATGTGGCGGGACGAGAAAAGGTGGATGAATGACGCGGAGGCCTGGGGACAACGAAGTGGTCAACAATGAACAGAGAGATCCAGACCGTCGATCGGGCGACGATCGACGCCGGAGAACGGCGTATAGTGGGCCATGGGGGCGGGGGACAGCAGGTTAAACACCACGCAGGTTCGAGGGATGAGCACCGTCGGATAAGGGTTTAAAGATCTAACGGTCCATATAAATTTCGCTGGGCCTCCATCGACCGAAAAATAACGTGCGGGCGATGAGTGGTTTCATTCTCGTACAAGGGATGCGTGTCAGTTAATAAGTGGGATCGCTAGCTTTTGCGAAAAACCGCCTGCTGCAGATAGGCGATGCGGAATTTACTGCGTGGTTTCGAGGATGACGTGAGGAGGTGGGGACCACAGCTTTGGGAGAATTCAGTGTCGTTGGATCGGCCTTTTAACGGACGGTCGGGATCTGTTGTCCAAACACAATATATTAAAAAAAATACCCGCTCATTTTCGAAGGTTTGAATGATTTTCTGGCGCGTAAAAAGGTTTAAAAGGATTTGAGCACCCGGAGGATTAAGGGATGGTCACGGCACCAGGTTCTATGGAGGAAGAGGGGGCGCAAGATTAAGATTAAGGGGGTTCAGGCCTTATATTATGGTTTTACCGTATTTTGAAGCATTTTTTAGGCCTAAAGGCAGGAACGGTAGGGAAATGAAGGGTAGGGAAGGCCAAGACAGGGGCAAAAACAGGATTTTAAGGAGGGTTTACAGGGATAATGAGGGAAGGAGGGGATTTTGACAACGGAAAACAGAGGTTGAAATGGGGAAGTTAGCAGGTTATAAGGATAAAAGGCCCTTTTTGAGGAAGGGATAAGCAGAGAGGATGTACACTTCATGCACAGCACAAAGAGACTCCAAGGAGGATGAATTTACAGGGGAAAGGCATTCCTTGGAGGCTCCAGAAAAATTCTAGCCCCCAGCTTGCTTGCCAAGAATTTCATAGGGGGGCTAACATCACATACATGGACTTGATATAAAACCCAGTAATGGTCCACATGGAGATTATCGACAATCTGAGAAAGCATCCAAATATGCCTGAGGCATCTATAAGAAAGTGAAATAGCAGTATGTAGAATAGTAAAGCAACAGATAAGTCTACAAGCGTCCGATGACATTAAATTAAAAGTACACAAAATAAATGAACGAGGAAAAATGCCAAGCTAATCATGTGAGGAGTGTGATATGTCCAAAATATAAAAATACCATCATACCATATCAATAAACCAGCAACATAGACCAGCATCGCTAGTTTTGAAGGCAGAGTGATAAACATTAATCATTTTTTTTTCACGAGAAAAAATGTTGTTTTGAATATATTATATGAAGTAAAACAGTCCATGAAGTCATTACATTTTCACATCTGAAGATTGGAACCCAAATATCCATCCAGAAGAGTGGAAGTCCCACCCCAGACAGTGATAGAAAAATACCCCATGTCACATACAGGGACTTGATATAAAACCCAGTAACGGTCCACATGGAGATTATCGACAATCTGAGAAAGCATCCAAATATACCCGAGGCATCTATAAGAAAGTGAAATAGCAGTATGTAGAATAGTAAAGCAACAGATAGAGTACCGACGTCCATTGTTCCAAATACAAATTAAAGTACCCAAAATCCTTGAACAGAGAAAAATGCTAATCATGTGAGGAGTGTGATAACCATCTGCAGAAACCCAGGCTCACTTGTAAGATCAGGCTCGCTTGATTCCAAAATTGGTAACCATCTGTTGCATCCGAGATGTAAGGTTCAAGCTCGCTTGTTTCCATTAGTAGCCTGCTACAGCATCCACCCTGTTCATAGCAAAAAGGTTCCTGTAGATATACAGAGAAAGAGTATAATACGTAGACCATATAAACATGGCTATGTATTTCAAAAAACAGGTTTAAAATAGAAACAGGGCAACATTTTTTTTTCTAAGTAAAGTTAATCTATTAACAGTGGGAATAAAATTACACCGAAGTCAAAATCATTGCCCAGAATCATGGCAAATTTTTCATCAAAAAATCAAAAAATTAAGAAGACTACCCTCATACGGGGAAACCAGTCTTGAAGGTTTAATTTACAGAATTCAAAAATATTACAAAGGTCTAGCACATTAAAATAATCTAAAAGGAGCCCAATTAAGTGGGCCGCGAAGCAAGAAAAAAAAATTAACCAAACTACTCCTCCGGCTCCTCGACAATTCGTCACCATCCTTCGGAAGGTCCAGGATCGCTAGGTGCTACCTCCACATTCATGCCACGGCTCCCCTCCTAAAGGCCCGAATGCTGGCCGGATTTTTCCAAGCTTAGACCCAACGGACAGGTGCAGTCTTCCTCCGTTTGGGCCTCCTCATGGAAAACCATAGTGACTGATGCTGTAATTCCTGGGCGGTTGAGAGAGCAATTAAAGGAAAATTGCGCAGTGCGCATCGTGGGAGAAGTTGAACTAGCGGTTGGGAAATGAGGAGCAGGGGAATCCATACGGTGGCTAGATCCTATAACCCGACCCTGCCCACTCCTAGTATTTGGATAGCGACCTGCATAATCACTGGACTGGCCGGAAGACAACTCGGTTGAGGGGCTGGAGGGAGCGCGCAGGAGTTGACCTCTAGTGCTCCCCCTGTGGCAACGCATCCTTTGACGCACGCAAGGCATGGGTGCAGTCTCACTAGTAGTGGGCACAAGAGGAGACGGAGAAGCAGAATTCCAAGAAACAGAGGAAGACAGACAAGGACCAGATCGAGAGAAATGAAGATATGCAGCAATGTCTACGCAGCAATTCAGCTGGCCACTTCTCCTTCTCATCACAGTGAGCAGGCAGTGTAACCCAGCAACCGGCTCATCTGAAAAAACATAGCGAAATGCCATTTTATCAATGCAATGCAATGGAAGGACGCTCGTCATAATTAATCTCTGATCATTAATGAGAGCTGAAGGCCGGATCATATTGGAGCATACAGAATCGCTAATGGGAGTGGAGGTCCGATCTTGAACAGTGTTAAAATTTAATGTGATTTGATGTAAAAACCTTGGAACTTAATTGAACAACATTAAATCTTAATGCGATTGATATGAAATCGCCACATGCATGTCCCATCACCTTAAACGCCATCGAATGCACCCACAGCCGAGAGCAGGGCAAGTTAATATTGAGGACACGTGGCAGAAATTGATTGGAGAAGATCTTTGTTTGGGCCGCTCGTGCAGTGGAAATCTGGACTCGAAAAAGATTAGGGTGAATTTGATAAGAAATTTGCGTCACAACTCTCCCTCCGTACACCAGCCCAACTTCGGACCCGAAAAAGATTAGGGCGGAATTCATTTGGTTTTCGCGTCACAAAATTGGCCAACGTCAGCAGGCTATTTTGGAATGTGAGTTTGGTTTGAATTATGGTTTATCGGCGTTTGAAGTCCAGCGGGCTCGACTTAAGAACAATTTTGTTTGATCCCATCTTATAAAATTTGCGTTGGTTTTCTTTGATAATACACATATTTATAATAAATCATGGGAATACCACACTAAACATGTGGAAAAGTTATATAAATTATTGAGAACAATCATTTTATGTAAAAATATCCAAATGTGCTTTTGGGAAATAAGAATTCGAGTATTTGGTTCATATTGTTTTAAAGGAAGGAGTGAAGTTGGAGCCTCAAAAGATGCAAGCTATTACAAAATGACTTATTCCTAAGAAAATCAAGGTTAGGAATTTGACTTCTGTGATCCATAAATTATGTATCAAATCTTTCGGTGAAAATCACAATGGAGAAATTTGTGTCGACGCGTTTCGAACCAGCAAGTGTGGTTCATCATCAGGACAAGATACGAAATCTGATCAAGGAATCAGCTTAAATAGATAAAAAAGCTCCAAATAGCTGTTGTACAATAACGGCTAGTTTGACCATAAAAAATAAAAATAATCAAAATAAAAATAAAACTATAAATAAAAATATAAAAAATAAAAAATAAAATAAAATAAAAATAAAATATAAAAATAAACATTAACAATAACGGCTAGTTTGACCAACAAAAAAATAAAAATAAACATAAAATCGAAAAATAAATCAATAAAAATAAAGAATAAAATAATTTTTTTTTTTTTTTAAACTAACATATAAGAAAAAATATTAAGAAATTAATAAATAAATCGATATCAAAATGAACATTAATGTAAATCAAAATCAAGGTTATTAGAAGATTTTTTAGACTTACATGATATTATTGATCATTTGTTAAGAATGATGCATGCATTTCAAGTCCACTCATATATCTCTTGAAGAAAATATCATTTATATGGAATGATGAGGCTACTTTGGCATTCTCTCTTTTAATGGATCCCATGTCTTCTACACCAACATCGGTTGCACCTACTTTTGGTAAAACATTCATAGTAGAGTGTGAGGCACTAGGACAAGGAATTTACGTAACATTAACAAAATAAGGGATATCATTGGCTTTTAAAAGCAAGGAATTCAAAGAAAATATTTGGTGAAATCTACGTATGAAAAATAAATGGAAGCAATATTACATGCAATAAAAAATGAGGATAGTATATCACTGGGAGGTACTTTAAAGTCAAGATATACCATGATAGCATAAAGTATTTTTTGAAGCTATGGATTTCATTGGAAGATTAACAAAATTGAGGAGAAAAAATGCAAAGTTTTAATTTTGAGATAATCTGCAAAAAGGGTAAGGAAAATTTAGTACATGATGCTCTTTCTAAAATAGAAGAGGCCTAAAATTTATATCCAATTACATTTTCTATTCCTAGGTGGCTAGAAGAAGCTTTCCATAATGGAAAAATGACAATAGTAATAAACAAAAACTAAAATTTATAAAGGATGGGATGAACTCTATGGAGCATTGGGAGTGAAAGAGAGATATACTTTGGTGCAAATGTAGAATATTTTTATGCACGCAAACATATTTGAATAAAAAAATATTAAGGGAGTCCCATGTCTCTCTGATGGTAGGACGCAGGGTTCCTTAAAACATCTCAAAGGATCAAAAAATATATTTTGGAAGGAATGAAGAAAGATATTCAAAATTTTGTAAGAGAAGGCCAGGTTTGCATAATAAATAAAAGAGAGATAGTAAAATCTCTAGGGTTACTTCAACCATTCCACATACATATTCAAAGACTAGAAGATATATCAATAGACTTTATTACAGAGTTACTGAAATATAAAGGTAAGTATTACATTTTTGTGGTAATTTATATAGACAAATTTTGTAGATTTTTTTTGTAGAGCTCAAAGTACATAAACAACAAGCCAAGTGGCAGAAGTGTCTATGAAATAAATTCATAGTCTTCATGGTTTTCCTAAAGTAATAGTAACAAGAAACTTTTGGAAATAATTATTTAATATGAGTGGAGAAACACTAGCTGCCATGAGTTCTACATATCAAACACAATCAAATGGTCAAACAAAAATAGTTAACAAATGTTTTTAAGGTTATCTACAATGTTACTCTTTAGAAAAGCAACTTAGTATGCCATAATTAATCATCATTCCCTGTTCACTTTTGTTAATAGGTCTATGTCAGACGATGATGTAGGGGCATTAGGCACTAGCCAACAATGTAGGAGGTTTTGTCCACATGTTGTGGCTAGGAGGGTTCGAAAACATTTGAGTTGTAACAGCTAGGTGTCAATACCTCAGCTGACTGTATTACTTAGACTAGTTAGATTTGTAGGAGTCGAACAGTTTCAGTTAGTTGAATTATTATAATTAGACCTTTTGATTTCTAGAACGGTCCTCTCAGAGGAACCAAAGAGCCATATTTTATGTATATAAATTGTAATTCCTCAGATGAATAAAAGTAGAGAGGGAAGAGGAGAGTAGAGAGGGGATTTCTGCAATAAACCTCTGTGTGTGAACATTTTTTTCCAGTTAAATGATTTCCAAGCTTAGATGCCATTGAATTATCTCGAACTGCTAATTATGAAGAATTGTTTAACTATGAGGCGATTGGGTACTGATAATTACATTCTTCTGTCTTTGAATTCCCTGTGAACTCACCCCACCCAAAGGCGAGGTATGTGTAGAGAACCGAGGTCGTGAAAACTATTCAAATATAAAAATCCCTCTTAATAAAGAGACAAAATTGTTGTGCTTTTAGAACCTGACCCCCAGGATTGGACATGTGTTAACAAACAAAAGGATAGCGGAACCAGACTTGCACCCGTGGTCAAGCCCTGTACCAAAACCATGAGCGGAATCACAAAAGCAGGTTGCCCATATCGCACTGCTTTTGCGGAGTAGGTGGTATTTCCTATTCGCGAGCGATTCCATAGGGAATGTGACACGTGGCGAAGTGGCCCCTGGAAAACCACCATTTAACCTGTGCCATCGCATGTTAAAGCCCAACATTGGAAGCCGAGAGAAATTGCTAAGAGTCGTTGATTTGGAGAAGGGCCATTAGATGATGGTCGCACGTTGAACTTGCCCGGAGGTTAACTAAGGTGTGCGGAGGATAGAAAGGTACGATACAAGTGTTTGATTGGTTATTGATATATATAGGTGGGGCCGGAGTATAATGAAATTTTTTAATTAAACGATTGGCGGATAATTAGCATAAGTCTGGAACATGATTGTTGTAAGGCTGGGTGGTGAAATATAGAGCCGAAAGTTCATTACAAGTTATTTATTTAAAAAGAAACGTGGAGTATAAATACAAAGTGTTGAAAGTTAAACATTGGTTATAAGGCTTGGAGATAATATGAAGTCGGGAATATAAATTAAATTCCAAGCATTGTGGATAGTATTTATTTATCAAATTCTACGAATTTCTACGAATTTGATAAATAAACCCGAAGAAAGAAGAAGTCAATTAAGACTCAGGCTGGAGGAAAAGAACGGGGTAAACCAAGGAAAAATGCTGACAGAGCGATTGTAGACACACCAGCTCTCCTTGGGGGTCCAATTTCAGTTTTGTTGTGTCACACGATGATCTCTCTTCTCTGGCATTTACTTGTATTGAAGATCACTATTCTAGGAATAAGGAGTTATTTTCTCCAAAAATAACCCTAGCCAAACATTAACAATGCATCAAGGATATATTTCTATGCTTCATAAGTACATATGTTCTACTTCTAAATCATGTCTTGGAAGTGGTTGTTTTGCTGGAAATTATTCACCAGTTGGTTTCATACCAAAGTCTTTTTCACATTTTCAACATCCAATACATGAAAAAGATAATAGTTTAAAACAACATAAATATTTGAAATTTTGCAAGAATTGTCTGGCACACTTTGAATATGAATTTTGAAGTCAAGTGCATGATGCTGTATAGGATCAAGTATCATTTTGAATACCAAATGTTTCACAAGAAACTTCTCAACATGCTACCCTGCGGTAAGGATTAAATGACAATATTGCATCAACTATTTCCATAATAAAAGTGCACCTCGGCCATAAGACTAAACAACTACAAATGTTGTAGATCTAACAAGACCACACAATCAAATGTATTCCACAAGGCCAATACTGTTTGAATAATGAAAAGGAGTTTGCAACCAAAAATACCTTAGGCAACTAATTCAATTAGATACACCAAACCATCAACAAAAAGGAAAACCAGCCTACTTGGCCCCAATATTTTCAACTGGGTCCTCTAATTCAACTAATAAAAAGGCCAAAACCATAGCATTAAGATACATTTCATTACACTGTCAATAACAATAAAATTTGACTCAGTCATAACCCTTTCATTTTATTGTTGTGAAAATCTTTATGCTTTACTCTAATGTGGCTAGTCCATAGGCCAAGTAGACCACTGGGTAACAAATATGTTTCCTTTCACCTTTGAGTTTTCAAATTATTCCTACCAAATCTAAGACATTTAAGAGGGGGAAATAATACAACATTAAAAACAAAACCAGAGCACACATCTACAAATTACCTCCTTATCTACTGTCACACCATCATTAACTATTTTCGGAGAACCATGCTTGCTCTCCAAGACAACATTTTTCCCTTTGCCCCAAGGGTGACTCCAACAAGATCAGCAAGTTTGTTCACACCGCCTGCAAGACAAATTGACAATGATTTCAGTTAGTGTGCAATTTAATGCCGGACGATATGCCAAAACAAACCTCCATGAAAAATTAAAATAACACATTAAAATCGAATATAAGTGGACAAGGAAAGATCCACCACAGTGGAGTTTCACATGCAGGTGACCTTCCTTTAAAAATAAATTTTTCTCTGACCTGTAATTTTTTTGTCACTTAGCCATCCTTGTTGAAGTACAAATCCTTTTCCATAGATCTTGTATTAACTACCTTCTCTCTATCGCGTAATCTCAGAGTCCTCTTCTGCTTGAGCGATTAAAGGAAATGGGTGAAAAAACTGAAAGAGAAGACAATTGTCTGCCATAATTATCAAACATTGCACCCAACTTATTCCCCTTTCCATTGTTACCCAATGAGGTAGATGTGGAAATTGTGTCATACTGCCCAAAGCAAAGGCCATCTTCTCTTATGCTGAATATAGAATTACAAGATCTTCATATTACTATGAACCTTAAAAAACATGACTCCCATTGCTAAAAACCACTTTTAAGTTGTAACACGCAAACTAAACAACTATCGCAACTTTTGGCAACTTCTGGAGCATTAAGAGAGAAACAACCAAAGATAAATACAACCACAATCCTCATTTTAATGAGACCATACTATATATTTGCATTAAGATAATAGAAAGAAATCACGAATATATTAAGGCCAGCACAAAACAATCTTTAACCAGTGTCTCTCGCGGCCTTCAGGTTGCCATGCTAGGGGTTGTATATTTTTAATTTAAATTCTTGACCTCTCATACCCATCTATGAATGCATACAATGGGATATCTACATCAAATGCTTCTTTATATCCCCAAAAACAAATTCCCTACTACAAGAGCACTAGTATTGATGGATCACCCCACACCATCCCACCCACTAGAAACGGTGAAAAAGGAAACCCGAGAAAACTTCTGAAATATCTCAAGATGACTATATGGGTGGTTATATGAATCAACCAACCATTCAGAACATGCTCATCGATCCAAACCATGAGTATTATGTGACAATATTCAAGCAGGCACTGAATCAGATTTCTGAAGCTATGTTAGAGAAACCCTAACCTCTCACTGAAAATAGGTGAAATGTGGCACCACTCAGAGATTGACATGTGAAAATTGGTACAAGTGGTAGACAATTGGCATGCTCAAACAACGAGGTGATGCAGGAATGACATGAGGGAGAAAATATCATAAAAGCCCCAAATCTGGAGAACTGAAGCTCATCACCAACCTAAGATTGACAACTTTACATGATGTAACCTATGAAATCGTAAATGGAGAAATCATAGTAACAATAAATTAACCTATGTAACAATAAAGTCAGATTCATCCTGGGAGTGGTAATGGGAGAAATCATAGTGAACAACAGGAAACATGCAGAGTTGCTTACAATCAAATAGATGAAAAAACACATACAAAAAACCTAGATAATAATCATGAACAAGCTTAATATTGAATTATGAACTGTAAATGAACTTACCAAATGTGACATTACGAACCTGGTCAAACGCACAAGCAAAAATATCCTAGACATGACCCTGGTTGACGACAAGTTTTATTGCTCATGATGCAAGAGGATTTGTACCTGCACTGCCAAGTCAATCAAAATCCATCATTATCTATACAATAAATACAAGTAATTGATGTAGTATTTTTTACTCTAAGATGCATTCTTATGATAATGTTAGAACATATGTTGAAAATTTCAAAACATAGCCGAATAAGCTCCTCTTCGTTTCAAGAACAATTTATTGGAGTCGCATGAACTTGGAACAAGCCTCCCATGATCTGAGAATTACACATGGTATCACACTTTAGCTTTAGGACTTTATCTTGAGAAGTGCGAGATTTTGCTATATCAATTCTCAAATTGTTTACAACACTATTGTTAAGAAATAAAAAGAAGTGATGTTGAGGGGTTTTTGGGTATAAGAAACAATACCATTTAAAAACTAGGGTTCCCAGTCCTTGGCATTCCTTCACCTGGGCCTAGGGGCACACTAGAATAATTTCACACTAAACCATGCAAACTTAAAAGTAACTTAACAGATCCATAAAGTAATAATAATCATAATTCCTAATTTCCTATTGTACGATATGATGCAAATTATTCAAACATGAAGCAATGAAGACATGCCATGTCTGAATTTCAAGATTGATGAACCAATACAAGAAGTTAGAAACTACAACTTTGATTCAATACTCTGTGTCCTAACTCCAGGAAGGAATCTAGTTTGTATGAATGAAGAGGTTGTTATCTTTACAATCCCATCCCAACATCAAATTCAGTGATAAGTTTCTATGAGGTTGTGGGTCAAGGAAACATTCACTCCACGAATGATATATTTAAGTAGGCTTCTCCTATTATGGGAAAACACCATACCTATAATGCATTCACTTGCATGTATAAAGGGAAAGGAAAACATGTTTTCATACAACGGTGACAAAGGCATCTTGGGGGAAGGTATCTTCACTTTTTATTTATGTTGTTCACCCACACCACTCTCGTGTTATCACTAATCCTGTTTTTTCATTTTTGGATTCAAATTGAGTTAAGGCCTTAAGTATTTTTTGACCTTTCGATGTAGTTTTCATAAGTGGCATGTATGGATTTTCCATTAATTCTACACTTTTTCTCTTCATGCGCATGTTTCCCTGGAAATCAAATGCATGATTTAGTCCCATACATTTAACAAGTTTTTGGATCAACTCCATTGGCAATATCATGTTTCCTATTCAATCAAAATTTATCTCAGTTAGGGTAGGTAGGAAGGTTTTCCCTTTGTATTAATAAGGCACTTCTAGCTTGCATTTTTATTATATCTTTCAAATTTAGTGTCGTTTCAATTAGGGCATGAATTTTTGCAACTTTCAAGGTGAGAATGAACAAAGACAAATTTTTGTGATGGATGACTGTATATGACTCCATGGCCGGAGGAAAAGGCACTAATCTACTTCTTCAAATATCTATAGTTCTCATTCACCTCATACGGAGATGGTCCCTGATTTTGAGCCAAATGTTGCAGCAAAAAGTTCCCCCCCTCCATAATTTGATATTCAATGGTAATTTCTTAAATTGATGATGGGGCATGATTATGGAACATTGGCACATACATATGTAATGGAATTCCAAGATCATGATATATGTTTGCATATGTTTATGGAGGGGGTGGAGCAAAAAAGAGCTCAAATAGAGCTGAAATTTTTCACATAAAAAGGACTGTGGGCTTGACTAATGATTCCATTTAAAAAATGATATCTAGACAGAGAATAAGTGTAGCATGCAAACATGCATTGAAAATCCATCTGAGTTTGCATTGTATTACTTATGATGGATTCAAATTTGGGTTTCAAAATGCCAGGTTATGGCATGATTTTGTCAAGAAACCCTTAGTTGGATTCTCATGTTGGTTTAATTTATATTTTAAGTTTGTTTTGTAGTATTTGCATGATAGTAACTCATGAACTAGGTTACCAATGTGTAACAATCATATTTCAAGAATAAAGTTGTGATTTTTTTATATTATTATTATTATCTATTAGCTACGAGTATTGACACCTAATGCCTGGAATTTTGACATCTTGATAGCATGGATAATTTTGAAAATGTTTCTAGTAATGTTAACATAATAACTATCATTACGTGTCTTCACTTTTTTCACCATAATAGACCTGTGATATGGACTCATCACACAACTTCATATGCTATGTCCCAACAAGTTCAAACTGGTTGAACCTACCTTATAGTGTGGTTATTAAGGACAAGTTGCTCGGTATATAACTTGATAGCATAGACCGCGTTGTAGTTCTAAAAAGAATCCTCAAGTGTCAAAAAAACTTCACAATATGTTCTACTATAAAGCCCTTTTGGATACCTGAAATAATATATGTATCATTGATGACTTTTAAAGTATGAAAAAATCTAGAGGGAAAGGAAATCAATGGAAGAGTGATCCACCAATGAGAACCTAGAATTTAGCATCAGATGAGTTAGAGTCTAGGAAATTGAAACCCTATAATTTTAATTAGTGATGAAGGACATCACATGGGTAATTATATTTTCATGTAGAATAATATTTTAATTCAAATTTAAACTACATAATATGAAATTCATACCATAAATTTTTCCACGTAAGTCAAAACAACCTATAAAAAGGGAAAACCTTCTTTTTCCATGGGAAATAATTTACCTTTCCTTTTTCAAGATAATCTAAATCACAAAAAATATTAACTATACTGCACACATTCTTGGATAATGTGAAAGTGGAAAAGGAATACCCTACACAAGTGATGCACACATGTACATTTGAACACTAATAGATTTTTGTAGTTGAAATCCAATGCTTGTTTTCATTTAAATGTAGGGTTTTTAAAGCAGGGAGAAATAATGGTTGCCAAATTAATAAGCGTTTCTTTGGGAAAAATTTAAATCTTGTATTGGGTGATGAAGATAATAGAGGGTATTTAATCTTGATTCTTGACATCTAGAGATAACCCTACAGCCTAACACAATCCAATGGAATTGACCAAAAAAACCAAAATAGAGTCAAACCTACTATAGGAGGAAGGGCCTGCAGTAAGAACTTACCATTTTGCAAGAGTTGAGGGCGAATGTAGGGCAAATTTTGTTCTACAAGAGCTGAGGGCGAATGTTGTTCTGCAAGATCTCAGGGCGAATGTTGTTCTGCAAGAGCTCAGGGTGAATGCTGAGGGCAAATGCTGAGGGCGAATTCTTTTCTGCAAGAGCGGAGGGCAAATGCGCGTGTGATATCAGATGTTAATGTAGCACACATGTACATTTGAACACTAAGATATTTTTGTAGTTGAAATGAAATGCTTGTTTTCATTTAAATGTAGGGTTTTTAAAGAAGGGAGAAATAATGGCTGCCAAATTAATAAGCGTTTCTTTGGGAAAAATTTTAATCTTGTATTGGGTGATGAAGATAATAGAGGGTATTGAATCTTGATTCCTGACATCTAGGGAGAACCCTACAGCCTAACAAAATCCAATGGAATTGACCAAAAAAGCCCAAATAGAGTCAACCCTACTATAGGAGGAAGGGCCTACAGTAAGAACTTACCATTTTGCAAGAGCTGAGGGCGAATGCTGTTCTACAAGAGCTGAGGGCGAACGCTGAGGGCGAATGCTGAGGACAAATGCTGTTCTGCAAGAGCTGAGGGTGAATGCTGAGGGAAAATGCTGTTATGCAAGGGCAGAGGGTGAATGCGCACGTGATATCAGACGTTAATGTAGCTATTGCGATAGATACGAAAAAATAAAATCATTTTTATGTAGCGTGCATATAAGCTTTGTATTTTTATGTAGCGTGCATATAAGTTTCATTTTTTTATGTAGCGCTCATATAAGTTTCATATTTTTATATAGCACGCATATAAGTGTCATTATACCGACGGCAGAAAAAGCGTCGCTACTGGGATGGCTGCCTCTAAACGTCGCAATTGCGACACTTAGACGTTGTGTCTTACTTGCAATTTTTGGAGGCAACCGTCGCAATAGCGATGCTTTGGGCCATAGTGTCGCAATTGCGATGTCTTCCTCTAAACGTCGCAATTGTGAAACTTCGTCTAAGTGTCGATATTGCGACACTTTTCTATAAACGTCGGTATAGCGACGGTTTCGGGCGGGATGCAAAAAATTTGGGGAAATTTCTGACATTTGGTCAAAAGCATCGGAATTTCCACCAAATGTAGTAGTGTATGTATTAGGACGTGTAGCTGCTTACTCACACTCCTCATATGACAATCTATAGTTTTCCTTTGATTCAAAACCTCTTGGAGATTATTCATACATCTCCCTCTAGATATTCTTGAAATCCTCATGAATAATATGTACATATTTAGGAAGAAGCTTTGTAAGCTTATCCCCTTTTCCTTCTCCAAAATATGGAGTCTTTTTCCTTCTTATTTCTCTGTCTCCTTGATGAGAATAGGAAGTGCAGGGTTCTTCCTCTTCTTTCTGCTTATCCTCCTTGGGGAGGTTTTTCATGGATCTGGAATATGATGAGATAAAACTCATCCTCTTAAATCTTCTGATATTCTTGGGCTTAGACTCACAGGCTGAGCCAAGAAAGATGCTTTGATACCACTATAATATCCCAAATCTGGAACAGCTAGCAAGGCATGACTGGAAAACGCATTTTCCAGTAATGGCTGCTACAGGAATTGAAACCAAGACCTGGATCCCTTAGATCAATGTATCTAAGTGCTGAATCCAAGAGGATGCTCCAAATAAATCCTTCTAGAGTGGTTAAATAGATCTCCCACTCCTAGATGTCCTCTAAAAGTGCCCGATGAGGGACTACAACAAATGTAAGCACGTGTAATGGAATGACAATGTTATTCTTATAACCCATAACACATGAAGATATGTATAGAAAATAATTGTATAATATAGCAGCAATGAGAGACAAATACTTGAGCAAAGAGTCTCTCAATTAAGGCAATGCAGCCTCAATGGAGCATGTACATCAAAATGAGTAAACACTGCTACATGTAGAAAGCCCTCGCTAAAATAACACATTTTATAGGAGTTACTCCATCATAAAAAATGAAAATAAGATGATATGACAATATCAGCTCAAAGAAATGAGGGGGATCAAGTTCCCAACCCCTGAAAACGCTAATACAACACTAATACACAATCCTTGAAAGGATTGGCTGCAATACATGTACAAATGGAAAATCTTCAGAAATGTCAGAGTTGTTGGGTAGCAGCTGCAACTCTGAAAATGACTGGAGATGGATGAAGATTATATGCAATCTAAAATACACCTCCTCCGATAGATCTCTCAAGTGATAGGCTGATCCTATCCCTGAATATCTCTTCCTCCAAGATGATGGTGCAATCCTCACTGCAAGTATGCACTAAAATAACGCTATATGGAGAATGGACTGCGCTATCTATGATGGGAGATGCTTGGAATTGATGCAAAGGTGTGAAAATCAGCTTTGAAACCTCCTTTACTGATCTCTTGGAGAAATAGGAACTCCCTCCTCTGAAAGATAAGCCAAGGAAAGGTGTTGTGGAACCCTCCACTACAACACCCAGCAACACTACGTTATACTTCAGCAGAAATAATGCAGTAACTGATGGAAGTGGCTTTGGCCTTGAGCCAAGATGTGGATAAAATGAAGTGAAATCCTTCAAGAGGTCTCTCAAAAAGGATAGGAAATCCTAAACAGGAATCTGTCGTGCTAAGCAGCACCGCAACTCAGCTGAACATCCAGAGAATGCAAAATAGTCTTCTGACTAAAATCATATGATCCAAAGATATCTCACTATGGCTGCCTCTTCCTCCTTTTATGCAAGTGAATGCCTCTTTTCCCTGGACCCCACACATTATGGTTTCCTCCACAAAAAATCTTTCTCCCTCTCAAACTGCGATGTCTTCCCAAGAAAGCTACACCTCTTAGGTAGCGTTGTTGACTTGGTCAAACTTGACCTTGTCCTCATGAAAATTTCCCCCTTTTCACACTAGAAGGTGAAAGATAAGTTGCTCAAATGGTCCCTTTCACACTATGAGGGATTTTATTCCTACTCATGGGCCTCTTACCCATTTTATTCACCTCCTAGATGAAATAAGCAAAAATTAATATTCCAATTTGCTGCTTGCAAATTTTGGAATATTACATACATAGAGCCATGTATTGGTCTACCCTCAGAGTGGTAAGGGGTCATGCGGTGCATGGCGATGGCTGGATAGGGGATGCACGATCTACGAGCTATGGGAGTAGAGCCATTGGCTCAAGATCCTCCAGATAGTGATTAGTTGTGTAGGGGCAGGTGGTGCCCCTAGTTTTGAGTTTTTGTAACATGATATGGGCATGTCTTATGTATCAGAGTTGATGGAATCTAAAACATTTTATATGAAACATATTATGGATATGCATCGTTTTGATGGTTTTATGTTATTGTCTTGTGTTAAATGTGTGTGCTAAATTTCAATCTAGAACATTGTTTGCAATGTTATCTACATAGTGATTTTGTGCTCTAGGTACATGACTGAATGTAATGATTACAAATTCACGCATCAAAAGCTTCGCTCATAAATATCTTCTAAAAAGGATAGGATTATGCACATGATAGACACCATTTAATTGCATGACAAGAAGCAGGGAATATAAAAAAACATGGAGGTGGAGGATGCGATGGGAAAGGGCATCGGCTAATAAACCTTTCACTGCATCATATTCGGCCTGATTATTGGTGGCAGTACCAATGCATACACCGTTTAAGAGAGTAAGAGAATGTAAGGGGGTAAAAATGGCCCAACATAACGAGGCTAGATTCTGGGAGTAGTGAATTGCACCATCGGCATAACCGATATAAGGTGCGGATAGGAGGTCCATTTGAAGGGTGCCACAAGACAATAAATGGGAGGATGATGAACAATGCTGGCAACTTGAGCGCAAAGTAGAAATAAAACACGCACTACAAGAGTGAGTGATCTAGGTAAGATGTCTACTACTCACACGCCAACGGGTGGTGGAGTGTGGGAGCTAGCAAAGGTGTAGCTTGTGCTCAGGCTGGGAAAGTCACCATAGACATGGATGGTGCCATCTTGCTTATGGGTTGGAAAGATGAAGTCAGGGGTGGACAAGGCTTCCATGATTTTATCATCACAATAGAAGATGGAGTGACTCGAGGAAGGGATACCACATGACGCGGCGAAGCTACCTGACTTATCATCATGAGAAGAAAGGTTCACATGCACATCGTCACGGGGGATGATGGAAGAACAAGAAGATAAGGGATCTACCAATGTTGAGCCCAGGGTGATCATTGAAGGAATGTCAAGCGAAAAAACAGGGGAAGATTCAGAGGGAGCTTCCACCAAGGGTCTCATGGATGATGATAGGTAGAGGATGGTGGTCACAAGCTCCGTCATCTCAACATCAGGAGGGGGAATGTCAATGGGAGTGGGTAAATCCTTAGGCTGGCCTGTAGCATACTTCGTAATTATGGAAGAGGTGTATTGGTTATGTTCAACCTCGTATTCCCGAACTACCTCCAAAGAGGCACGGTAATGCGTAAGGCGGGGACAATGGTGGGAATATTAGACATGGATATCACAAAAATAAGAGGGTTTATTGGTGTGAATATTCTTACAGCTCTTGGCTACAGTTGAGGAAGAAATAGAGGCTTCAAGGACCATAGAATTTGGGACCACAACATTAACCATGGGCTTGATAGAGGGCAACTCAGGACAGGTATGGGTGGCATGACCGATGATATCACAAAAATCACAAGGCTTTGGAGGTAGACGAGGAGTAGGGTCAGTCGGGGAAGCCTTGTCTTTCAATGCCCTCTTGCGAGCTTTGTGCTTCTTACCCGAAGTGGTCGCAATAGGAGAAGGTTCCTATTGAGGTGGTTGAGGAACTGTAGCAGCAGGAGAAGTCACGGGGACCAGATGAACTGGGATCAAAGAAAGATAAGGTTTAGGTTGACCAGGTGAGGTAGTGGCTGGGGGATCGAGGTACCAGATGGGAATCCCCAGGTTTAGGTTTGGAAGAGAGAGGGTAGCCATGACAAGTACCGTGTACAATCCAGGAGGGGGAGCTAGGAACGGTATCTGACCAGAGGAGTAATGGCCAGGCGGGATGGCTCCAATATGGCTAAGACCTAGAGGAACCATTCCAAGACAGTAGAAGGGCTCATGAAAACCAACTATGGGTGACGGGCCAGGAGGAGGGGGTCTAGAAGGTTGAATCGAAGGGCTAGGAGTAGGTTGCAGAGGGTGAGGCTGTTGAATAGCCGAACCAGGCCACTTGAGGGAGGCCCAAGACAATTGCATCATGAAAACATTCGATGATCTGGGATCAGAGATAGGAGGAGGAAGACCAGGGACTGTACAAAGGAGTGAGGAGTCTTTGTAGACTCTAGGTGAGACACTGGTCAAAAGATCGATGGTTTGATTATTGACCACCGAAGAGATGATGGACTCAAGGGAGGTCAAAGACTTCGGTTTATAATATTTCAACTGGTCAATGGTGACTATATTTCTAATATGAGGGAAGGAAATCTTGCGGTGAACCGTAGATGGGACAACAAACATCGTATAGGTGGAGCTGTGACCCAATATAATGTTGTAATATAAGGGGGCATCTACAACTTCTACGTCAATGTAAACAGTCTTGCTTGTAAGATTAATATGACAATTATGGAATAGGCCAATGGGTTGGGAGGCATGGCCATCCCACGCTCGGAGAGTGATCATGGAAGGAGCCAAATTAGGTGATCCGAGTTTCTTCCAAACCAAAGTGGACATCACACAAGTGGATGCCCCCTCATCAATGATGCATCAGGAAACTTTGGTGTTCCGGATCTTGACTGGGATTTGGAAGGCAACAGAAGTAGGGAGAGGAGGATGTTCTGACTAGTTGACATCGAAGACGATCAAGTGATCATCGAAAGGATCTATAGTGCCCATGGAAAATATTAGAGTTTTTTTTTTTGAAGGGCACAACTGGAGGAGTTCCAGTGTTGAAATGGCAGCATGAGATTGCACCAAATCATCTACTATACTATACGAATGGGTAATTTTTCCAGAAGTAGGATTTCAGCATAGTGGTCCCTTAGGGATCTTGGTATGAAACTCTGCCTTAGGCCGATGGATCTGCAAAGGACCGTTAGGTTTCAAAAGAGGCTCTATAGAGACCAAAGGAGGTGGCTCATGGATAGACGTAGAGGGAGGCTTGTTGTACTGATGGGACCGAGTCTGAAGATTGATATCTATGGTTATAGGTTGGTCATAATTCATCATGAGAATTTGGTAGTTGGGGGTACTAAATGGAGGAGGTTGAGTGGCCACCTAACCTTCAGGTGGCTGGGTAGCCATAAATCCTTGCTGAGGGAAAGGATTAGTAAACACAACCGGCTGACTAGGCATAGCACTGGGAGGGATGGAAGGGTAGGCTTGTTGTCCTTGAAATGTTTCTTGATACTCCCATATCTGCTTCATATGTGGTAAAAGAGGACAACCCTGCATGTAATTACCATAAACACCACAACAAGAACAAGTATTTTTTGTGCGAACAGGCCTATCCTTCTTGGGCTAAGTTCCCTGTTGTTGGTTAGCAGTGTTAGGGGCATTGTTTTGAGGATTATGTCTAGGATTACCAGGAGTAGATGGATTTTGAGTGCATTTCCTCTTCTTATTGGAGGGAGGAGGATTAGTTGCGCCCTTTTGTGCATACACCTACCCCTGAGAGGGCAGTAGCTGCTGTTACAGGGGTTGAGAAGGAAAGGGAGGTAGAGGTGCTAATGCTGGAGGAGATGGAGCACCAGCCTATGGATACAAAGAATAAGGAGGTTGGGTAACATAGAATAGTGCGTCCAGCGGAGTCACCAGTTGTTAGTATGAATCTTAATTGCAAGTGTAAGAAAAAATACCACTTTAGTTGTTGTTTACTTGAGGGGTCCTGACCCATGTTCAGAGGTTCAAGGTTTGCCAAGGTTTTCCAGTAAACCCCTATACTACTGGCCCTTTCGGCAGTGACCTACTTGCGCAGGCCAAAGTCTCACCCGAAGTAGTATTGGTGGGTGCTAGAACTAGGTTTCTGCACACTGGGAGAGGGTAGGAAAGTCAAGTTGAGCTACGTTCAGTCTTATAATGACTCGATCTTATATTACAAAGCCTAGATCTATAGATTCCTTTCGCATCCATGTGCTTAATAGAAATGATATTCATGGTAATCAATAGATCATGAACTTATCTAAAGATAACACAGCTATTACATATCTTCTTTTAGAAAACGTAACAAAACAGTCCCAGATCACAGCATAAACCAGTAGCATAAGTATATTCGCAGCTTAAATAAATAACACATCAACATATATTAATCAACCAAGCATCATAGAGTAATTCCAACATATTCAGATATCCAACAATACTTTTGCATTCATTAATCCTTGAGATCCACTTATAATACCCAGATCCCAACCTGCGTACACAGCAGCAGGGTCCACACACAGCAGGACAAAGAATCTCTGCACACATAGCAGCAGGATTCCTTCCCCAAAAACCCTAACCAAATCTACCAATTTTCACTTAGCATCAATCTCTTATCATTCCTAATCTCCCACAACTCAAAAAAGGTTCAACTACTTATACTATTTTAGCCTTTGCATCCAATGATCCACAAACTGTGGTTTGCGGACTCTTGGTCTACCCTTGACCCATTTATGATTCTTTAGGGGCTTTGAACGACCCCAAAACCCATACGTTAGACTAAATATAATAAATAATTGTACAAAATGGAATAGTTTCGCAACTTGCGAGGGACCCTATTCCAACAGTCACCCAACACAATCTTGTGACTCATCCCGAGTCACTATGTTGGTAGGTTCATCATCTGCACCTGCACAGCTACTCTAACCATGTAGTCATTTGATCTGATATGGTTTGAACTGAATACCATTGACATATCTTGGTAGCATATTGCTGCACAGGGTGGCCAACCAAATAGCTCTGCCATCCATGACCTCCTTAATAGTATTGGGGCCAAGCTAGTGCACCCGGAACTTCCCTGGATGTTTTGTAAACTGGCTATCGTATAAGAGGACTAAGCCATCCTTCACGAAGTTCTTTTGGTAGATATGCCGATCATGTCAGGATTTATTGCGGGCCTTTTTCACTACTGATGGAAGTTAGCTAGGAACCGATCTTCCTCCAAAGCCATAATCTGCGCTAATCGCTCCTCCATGATGTCGAGGTCCACCATGTTCGTAGCTATTGTGATAAGCAGACTAGGAATAATGCACTCCATTTACATAACGACCTCCTTGCCATATACCATCCTAAAAGGAGTTTTCCCAGTTAGCTTCTTGCAGGTGCTTTGATAAGCCCAAAGAACTGACGGGACATGGACGTCCCAATTGCTGCCATCAACATTGCAGACCTTCGTCAGTGCTTGCTCCAATATTTTGTGAAAGGCTTCGACCGCACCATTTTCCTGTGGATGATACGGTGTTATTTTTGCATGATGGATTTAGAACTCCATGGTCAAAGATTGGATTGTTTTGTTAAAAAAGTGTGTACCTCTGTCACTCATGAGGATCTTCGGACACCAAAATCTAGTCAGGATTTGTTCAAAGATGAAATGAGAGTGGTATTTGTAGTGCAATATTTTACTACTTGTGCTTCGGCCCACCGAGTTACATAATCAGTGGTAGTAATAATGTAGCGTGCACCTGTCTTCTTTCCTAGTGGGTTGATAGGCCCCATGAAATCAATGGCCCACTTATCAAATTCTTGTAGAGCCATTTGCGGTTGAAGGGGCATTTCATCCCTGCAAGATGGTCTCCCTGTTGGTTGGCATGTAATGTAGGTTTTAAAATGATCATGGGCATCATGATGTAGGGTAGGCCACTATAGCCCAGCCCTCAAGAACTTTTGCGTCGTTGCTTTCCCTGTGTAGTGGCCTCCTGCTACTCCGTCATGAGCTTCTACCAATATAGCATGCCTTTCATGCTCCAAAACATATCTCCACAATACTTCATCTGCTCCCATCTTATATAACTGACCTGCAATGATGGTAAAATCAGTTGCTCGGGCGACTAGCTCCTTCTTTTGTTGCATTGAATACTATGGGGATGCCACCCCAGTAGTCAAGAACTGAATGATATCAACGAAGTGGGAATCTACTACCTTAATAGCAAACAATTTTGCATTAGGCAATCCATCTTTGAGGTTGGTCGGCTCCTCACCACTCTCTATTCGAGATAAGTGATCCGGCCCATCATTCAGCTTTCCCAACTTAACGATGATTTCAAAGTCATACTCCTGAAATAGCAGTAACCATTGGCAGATGTTTCCCCCCAAAATGGGCTTTTTTACCAGGTACTTCAAGGCTGAATGGTCTGTAAACATTTTGAAGTGTCCTCCTAACAAGTAGTGCTGATATTTTTGCAAAGCATACACCATGCCCAACCCCTCCTGCTCTGTAGTGGAGTAATTATGTTCGACGCTAGAGAGTTTCCGAATTGCAAAGGCAATCAGATGATCAATGTCTCCTTCTCCTAGCTATGTAAGGATAGCGCCGAGAGCAATTCCTGATGCATCGACGTGGACATGAAAGATATTCTCCCAACCAGGAAAGATGAGAATAGGTGTCGAGACCATCTTTTCTTTAAGTAACTCAAAGCTCTTTTGACACTCATCATCCCAAAATAACGAAACATCCTTTTTGAGAAATTTTTCCATAGAGGTCGTGATCAGTGCATAGCCATGAATGGATTTTCAGTAG
This sequence comes from Pinus albicaulis, assembly GCA_034641835.2. Classification (NCBI taxonomy): domain Eukaryota; kingdom Viridiplantae; phylum Streptophyta; class Pinopsida; order Pinales; family Pinaceae; genus Pinus; species Pinus albicaulis. The sequence goes on from CM076581.1 coordinate 491,684,557, forward strand.
TAGCCTGTGTGCCCAAGGATCGAGCGCAATTGTTTCTCCATCATCGGTACTGGAAAGTTGATGATTACTACAATTTTGGTAGGATCTACCATTATCCCTTGGCGACAAACTATATGATCGAGTAGGATACCAAAGGGTACACAAAAGATACACTTCTAGATATTTAAGGATATTTGGTGCTTTTGACAGGCATCCAACATCATGCGCAAGTTTTATACGTGCGCCTTCAACAGGCTGAAGATGGTCCAATCATCAAAATATACTTCTAGGAACTTGTGGTTGAATTCTTTGAATACCATAACCACTACCTGCGAGAAAATAGCAAGGGAATTCTTGAGACCAAATAACATGACAGTATAATAGAAAGAGCTCCACTCGGTGGCAAACGTGGTTTTTCTACAGTCCTCAGGAGTGATTCTAATTTGATGGTACCTTGAGAATCCGTCTGTCAAGGAGTATGCTTCCTGTCCCCCACGCTACCCAAAATTTCGTCTAAGAATGGTGTAGGAAATGGGTCATGAACATAGGCATCATTTAACTTGCGCAGGTCCACACAGATCTGAATCTCCCCTTTAGCCTTTTTCTCCTGAACCACCATTTGGCTAACCCAATCTGACTATTTGATAGGTTCGATGATGCCTGGAACAATCATTTTATCAATTTCTTCCCTAACTTTCTGCTTATATTTGGGGTTTAACCTATAGGGTCACTATTTTACGGGTCAAGCATCTAGTTTAAGAGTGATATGAATGACCCCAAGTCCCCCGTGATCCCATTTAGTTCTGAAATTTTTTTTGGGAATAAGTCCTAGTACTCGGTGAGTAACTCGACCACTTTGCTTACTGTATTTTCATCCCAATAGTCCCCAATATTAGCCAACTTAGGATGTTCTTCCATCCCAATATTGACTTCACGCAGCCTAAGAGGCTTAGTGACATCCACCTCTTATAGTGGGGGTCCTATAATGGGGCGCTCTCCTTATGACTCTAGAATAGAAATAGACTTCCCTTTCCAAGCTATGGCAGTTGACAATATCCTGCATCTTTGATTCCCATATCGGTAACCCAAATGCTTCAGTGGAGCTAGGTTCCTTGAACACAAATGTATCTATACCCTGTAGAGCTTTTTCAAGCACTTTTGACCCCCCTATGAGTCCAAATGTCCCTAGGAATTCATCCCTCAGAGTTTCCCGGTGGCAGTTGCGTTGATGTAGCTCCACGTCTAGGTACCACGCAGTCCGGATTGGACCTAATGCATGAATGAAAAAGTGAACCCATTCTTCCATAGCTCAGTCACCCCATGCTTTGATCCAAGCCAAAAAGTGTTTACGCGGGTCCCCTAGGCCAAGGAATATCTCGACCCGCACCTTTACGAGAGGCTCAAATCAGAGGATCATCATGTCCCGATAGTCCTCCAAGTCTTGGAATGCCCCTTTGTGCATCTCCCACCATCTTGCAGGTGTTGCACACATCCTTATATTAAGGGCCCATATCCTTCATTCTCTTGGAACCTCAGCTTTGAATGCTCACAAAAATTCCTTAATGCTACCAGAACCATCAAAGTAGGGTATATCTCTCACCTCCGAGGAAATTCAGCGGAAATCCCTTGTGACTCGAAAACATCGTAGCGCTGAGACATCTTGCAACCGACTTTTCCAATTCTCCATCTCCCCATCAGTTAGAGAAGCATTCATTATCCTTTTCCTAGTATATTACTCCTTCCGCCGTGGGGTTGATCCAATCTTTGTCCCGCGCAGTCAAATTATAAATGTGATCCACCTCCTCTTCATTGCACATTGGCTCTGTGTATCGTTCACCTTCCACAAGATCTAATGGTACTATCACCCTTGTACTGTTATTCTCAAACACCATGCTTCTCTTTTTGAGGTTCATGATACTACCCATATCTATGGCCCAGTCCATCCCTAACAGCATAGGGTAGGGATATGCATCTTCTATAATTTCAATTACTTCAAAGTTGGCTCATGCCTTTACTCCTGCGATATCCACCATAATTTTAGAAAATATTCCTAGTGGGATGATTTTATGTTGATTTTCCATGTGCAGCTGGATAGTGGACCATTCCGACTTAGGCTCTCCCATTCATTGCCAAGTCTGTTTATATAACAGGTTCACACCTGACCACAGGTCCAAAATAACCTGACTCATCTCGTAGTCACCAATCTGCGCAGACAACCTCATTTCTCTTCTAGTGTGTTTCTTATACCTGTATAGCTTGTGCACATCCTTAACCTTCGAAGGTAGATTGGGTCACACTGTGCAACTATCTATTAATGCTTGAAGACTCCACAGCCTTTGGGTTACGCAGTAGCTTCATACATGCCTACAAAAAAAACTCAACCTCCTCATCTACCTTGAGATTCGCAGGTGGTTGAGCAGTAGCTACCTCTACATCCACAAAGTCCTTGCGAGCTGTGATAACTGTCTCTTTCCCCTTTTTTAGGTTCAAACCTTCTTGTTTACTAATATCTTGTCAGATCAGAGTTTCCCTCGTAGCTTCCTCCTCAGGTCCCCTGGTGGCCATCCCACTACGTGTCACCACATTCACACTCAGATCTTTGTCTCGCAGATTAGCCTTAAACCTTTGCACATTCTGTGTAGGTGTTGACTGCTTTTCCTGCATTTTTTCTATCAAGATTAGATAGTCTTTAATCGCATGATCTAGCTATCTGAAATACCAACAGAATTGCCTAGTGGGGTTTGGGAAGTCCCTTGCAAAGTGTCCTGCTTCTCCACAGTTATAACATATTATTTGACCTCTTCCCCGTCCTGCACTTCCTCCTCAACTGCCTCCCCTGCCCCTAGCCGGGGAGCCACCTATGCCTGCCAAGGACCTTAGTGATGCAGGAACCGTTTGCACCCTATATAATTTTCCTCCATCTATCATTAGATCATACGTTCGTTAGTTCTGCTCATCATGTCCTATTGACCAAAAAAATCCGCACCATTTTTGTTTTACTTCTGGGACATACACACCTAGGCAGGGGAAAAAGTTTCTATCATGCAGGCCAACTACATGGCAATCCTCACACTACAACATAGGTCTGCTGGAGCCTATACGCAATGGATTAAGTCCTGTACTTGATCCTGGGTGCAATGGAATAGGTCCTCCTACCTTTATATAGTCTGTTAGTAGAGGGCAGTTATATTTGGTGTGACCATTCACCCTGCATTGTATGCACCACCTTTCAGGGTTGGCTTCTACTCCTCGCTCTTGTTTCAGGTTCTGGATCTCCATGTGTATTGCTTCTAGCTGCCCTTGGATTTTTTGGATGCCCAGCTGGGTCTCGTCTCGAGGTGAAACTTCTAACTTCATTGCAACTTCCAAGGATTTCTCCTACGAGTCGAAATTTTGGTGACTCATAGTGTTGAGGAGGTAAATCCCCTCTGCGGACAGAGGCGATCCCTACTAGCCCAGAACGGGTCTAGCAACAATCATCAAATGCTATAGCGCAAGTTCCTAATTGCGAATAAACAGACCAACGATGGAGGCCTACCTGGAGTCCAGTGCTATGATTCGTAGAAGAGACAACGTTCCCGTTCCTCAGCCTCGGCAGATCACGATCCCCACGATCTCCGTGAATGGACACCTGCACATGCAAGAAACAACACGAATACAAGCATAAAATCTAGAATGCGCAACTATATATCAGTCAGAAAGGATATAACTCATCACATTACAAGTGGGCATGAGGGAACCATAACTTTAAATTCATTAATAAGCAATCGGAAGAGAGTACAACCAATGTCTGACGTTGAGGCCCTTCTTAAGGTTCCCACTGGTAATGCCTGGTTAGCCTCACAGTGGGATGGGATGTTACTCTCTTAGCCTCACCATAGTCTCCTTGCTCCAGGTTTGGCCTTTAAGGAAAATGAGGGCCTTTGGCAGTGATGAAGGCTCTTGGGAATTTGGAGATTCAAAGCTTAGGCACTTCAATACTAGCTTGCAATGGAAATGAGCAAGATTTTATAGAAGGAGGAAGGGGAGTTGGGATCCCTATAATCGTGGGATTGGCCCTATCATCAAGGAAGCTTCCATGGGAGGTGGCAAACCACTTCCCTTCCATGGAATTCCCGGAGCCAAACCTCCCAACTCAAGATAGATGGTTGTTTCTGAGTTTGTTGAAACAAAACTTCCGCCTTTCTTATTTAAAAACACTCCTTAAATTGGCTGGCGCGACTGCGACTCTGGGACGGAGCGCCAGTTGGCGCGGCCTCTTTGCAGGATTTTCCTCATTGGCGCGAGTGATGAACTGGCTGCCCACGCCAATGCAAAAAGGGATGTTTTTATGGTTTTTTGCAAGGATATGTCTTTAGGGAAATTGAAGCTCATGTTTAGAGGAATGAAATGATGATGGTTTCAAGGCATGACATTGCTCACAGGTCACATAATGGGCCCTCCAATGTGCGGGACGGGGAATGGTAGGGACGGTGACAAATTACTGTGTAACAGATGCCCCCTAATGCATGAGGCCCGAGAGAGAGAGGGGGATGAAATGCTTTACGAGAACGTGTCCAACTGAAGCTCCGCCGTCGGAAAACCTGCGTGGAGAAATACAACTGATATCTCAAGTACATGATGTATATGTGGTATGGATGCAGCCATCCAAAACAGAGTATACAATAATCCAGATCCAAGGTATGGTCGCAGCCATCCAGTGAGGATCGATTAATAAACTCAGGTATGGTCGCAGCCATCCAGTGAATGAGTCACGTAAATAATAATCCACAATATCGCAGCCTCGATTACAACAGACACAATCCAGGGTCTTGCGCTCCATCTCGACCCAAACAAAGTGCAAGTCCAAGCATGCGAATATGTGAGCTGAAGTCGAACATGCAAGGACATCGTCTGATTACCAGCCAATGATGAGAGCTGTTAACAGACGTGAGAGGAACCGCCAATAATGACGATGGCCCTCAAGGTACTACAGGTACAATCTACGGCATGTGAATCAATGAGCTGGCGTCGAACACCCGTAGAATCACTCGATCGGAGGCCAATGATGAGAACCTCACGTCGAATGCGACGAACCTGCCATTGAGGCATGCAGGCTCCAAGGTACCATAAGGGAGTCTCTAGATCAGCTTCCTGGATAATGAGCTGAAGTCGACAGGAAGTGACCTTGATCGAAGGTCGGCCATAATGTTTCCCACATCATCGACACGAGACAGAGGAACATGATGTTTTTGTTGTGAATCAGGATCATATGAGAATCAGAGGAAGGTTGATATTTGTAGAGGTCAACTTCTCTTGAACATATAACGACACAAATAGTGGTTTTGGCAGTATTTGACATCAATGGATCAGAGGTCATGGTGACGAGGCAATGAGCAGAGGAGAGGTCAAAAAGGATTATCCAAACCCACGGAAGTAAGTGAAAAATGAGATGAGATGTCCCCAACCCAACACGAATGCAGACAAGTTCCATGTTCAAGAGCGACATACTGCCGACATGACAATGATGATGGTTCCATTTTTTCCCCCACCATTTCTGGCGAGTACCCCAATTATTTTTTATAACAATCTTGAAGGGGATAGCATATGCTTGTAATATAAGTCCGCCCTTCGGGCGAATCCATCCTAGTACATTTAACGAGCCCTAGGAAGGAGGAAGGAGGAGAACGTCATTTCGACTGAATCCGATGTCATCAGGGTTTAACGAGTCTGACAAAGGAAGAACTCGGCGTTTTTTCATGTTTAGAGAGTTTGAAAAGACAGCAGAAAAGTAAACTCCAAAGGTCCCTTTTCGTAAATAGTTCCTCAGATCCGAAAAGGTAGAAAACAATATCTGAAAAAACCTCCTAGTCGCGATAGGCTAGGGTATTCCTTTTTCGTAAATAATCCATCCCATCCCGAAAAAGGGGTAAACGTATACTGGATAGATTTCGTTTCGCAGCCACTTTAACGAGATCGAAACGACAAGGGCCTCGGCAATCTTTTCATGTTTAGAGAGTCAGAAAAGAGCTGAAAGATGACTCCAAAGTGACTTTTTGTGTTTTTACCGAGTCTAAAAAAGTATAAAATACAACTCGTTTCGCCGTTTACATTGCATAAAAACCTGCTGCTGCACAGAAAGGCAAGTGTAAAATCCATTTCTGACAAAACATACGAAGTTTTAATGAAAAATGACTTTTTAAACTTAAAATAGAGCTCAAAAAGTTATAAATAAGTCTAAATGGTAAAAATTAAAATTACTTTTACTTTTTACCTGAGTGAAGAGCAACATTGGTCCATTCACTGTGCAAACTTTTGGCGGCGATTACGACCGATCTGGGCCACCATTCAGAGTTCCGTCAGTTCCAGGTAAAAGGCGCTTCCTCATCCTTCATTTCAGTCCATTTTTTAATAGTTTTCCATCATGCAATAGACTTCTGTGGCAACTTTTTGAATTTTTAGGGCTCCGCTCATTGGCGTGGGTATTGGGCACAGACCCGCGCCAATGGGATTTTATATGCAAAGGGATCGTGCCAACTGGCGCGACTGTTCCCAAAACAGCTGCGCCAGCGGCTGAACCTAATTTTCCGCCTAAAAAATCAACATTTTGATCAATTTGAATGAAATTTGAAGCTCAAAAAAGATCTAATTGAAGGTTTGTGACCATGTTGATGCAGGAAACCAAGAAAAATGGTGATCGAGTGGAAAGAAAGAGAGCACGGGGAAGAGGACGAAATGGCCATGGAAAATGAGGCCTGCATGAATGCCCTCAGAAACTGCGGGCTCAAGAAATTCTTCCTGACACCTTGTTTGCGGGCTCAACCTGAGCTACTTCAGTACCTGGTGAGCATTTGGGATGAACAAGAACAAGTATTCAAGCTACGAGACCAGGTGTTAGAACTGGACGTTTCTGATGTGTACTTCATAACCGGACTGTCGCGTAGAGGTCCGGTACCCATACTAATAGGGAGCAGACCGTCAGGTGAAAAAATGGAGGAAGTGATGGCACGAGTGTGCCCTCAGGCACAAATGGGATCAGGGAGTAAAAAGGTGGATATCCACACTATCCCCGATCTGGCACTACGAGTAGTGCTGCATACCATCACGCGGGCTGCAGGATCGCAGGCACCGCACGAAGCGACGAAAGCCCAACTCTTACTGGCTTCAGAGTGCATGAGTCCCATACTGTTTGACTGGGCCACAGTAGTAACGATCAACATCAAGAGACAGCTGACGAGATGCAAACAAGCCAAGCTGAAGCAGTTTGGCTATGGGTCCATCCTGGTATCGTTCATTCTGGAACGATTGCCAATCTTCCAGGGCCAAGGGGCCGTTGTAGCGGAGCCGATACCACGAGAGCCGAGAATGGCCCGCTGGACAGCACTGATGCCCAGAGCGGGAGGAGGCCAACAGATGTCTTGGAGGCCAGAGTTTTTTGGGTGGTTGCGGCACCAGTTGATTGTAATTGAGGACTGGCCTTATGCCGGGACAGACTTTATCGGAGACCCAGATCTCCCACTGCCGGAGGGAGAGGATTGGGACGAAGAGATGGGTATGATCTGTTTTTATTTTTTATGTTTTATGATTTTTTTTTAATACATGTCCGTTCTGATAGCAGTTACATGTGTATGCAGATGTTGGTTCAGAGAGACCAGCCGGGATGTCTCCTATCGCACGGAGAACTCAGCTCGCAGTCGATCCTCATGAGGAGGGCGCGGAAGGAGGAGAGTTGGTTCAGAACCTCGAGGGGATTGCCCGAGGGATTCCGGACTACGCCCGGCTGGCGGATGTACCGTTAGCATATCAGAGACATACGGTAGGAGTGCCTAGTTGCCTCCACCATCTACTGAGATGCCTAGTGCGTGTAGTGACTTGTTATCATGAGCACCACGCAGACTAGCCTCCTAGGGTTTTATTTCATGCATATTTTTGAGAGACGTGTCGTCTCCGGATGTAATAAGACGAACATGTATATTTTTTGATCTTATGCGACGCACACTATGTAAACATTTCGATATCTATATATATACATATCTATTTCTGGATGGATTTTCCTTTTACATGTAATGATGATTTACAAATTGCGTAAATATCTATCTAACACCAAATTAGCTACTGCATCTGTTAATGTATTCATGTGCCTGGGTATATGCTGATATGTAATATAGTCAAAATTTATTTCCAGTAAACAAATACGCAGATACAGACGTAAAATGGATGGGTTTCTGACCGAATAATGACCGTTCAGTTGTAATACCACAAGTTGTGAGTCTAGATACACAAGCAATTCACGGATACCAAGGTTTACAGCCTCAGTTAATAATTCTAATACAGCACTATATTCCGCGATGTTATTTGTAGTACGTCCCAGACACACACCTTGCAGGTTGACCAACTCACCAGCAGGATCGTAGATTACCCAGGCTGCTGAAGACAGATTCCTGGTACTGCGGGAGGCACCATCCGCGAACCCAACGAACGGATTGATGGACATCTGCACAATCAGGAAGACCCGATCAGCAGAAAGACGTTTACACTGCACACCACACCACACATGCACACAAACGAATAGACACACCTATGTACATACACCACACAAAAATGACTTTAAGCGTAGTATTTCTTCAGGTATAGCCCATTTCTGGGCTGCGCCAGTGGAACTCCTTCATAATCTATAAGCTCGTAGGCCCCATTCTTTAATACCCGTTTAACTATATAGGGCCCATGCCACATGGGTTGGAACTTCCCCACCCCAAGCTTATCGTGTGCTTGATCATACAGGAGGACAAGGTCCCCTTCAACGAAGGAACGTGGTGAAACTGATTGATCGAAGTGAGCTTTGACCCGCTTCTTTTGTGCCTCAATGACTAAGGCAGCTAAGCGGCGGGTTTCATCTAACCGTTCCAGATACAGGAGACGCTCTTCTTCAGCATAAGTGTCAGGTAGAAGTTCTACAGCTAATTTCAAAGAAGGAATCTCGCATTCAACTGGAAGAGTGGCTTCCAGACCATACACCAATTGAAATGGTGTGAATCCAGTTGCACTCTTAGCAGACGTTCGGTAAGCCCAAAGAGCTGAGAACAGTTGGAGGTGCCAATTTGATTTATGAATTCCAACTGTTCGTTGAAGCATGGTGACCAAAACCTTGTTCACTACTTCAACTTGGTCGTTTTCCTGAGGGTAATACGACGTTGAGCTATCGTGATGTAAGCCCAACTTTGAAGTCAGCTCAGCCATCATATAATCTCGGAAATGAGTACCGTGGTCGGTAACGATGGCTGGAGGAACCTCAAAACGCGCGATGATGTGGTGGAAGATGAATTGAGCAGCTTTTTTACCGTCGACCGCAAGTGTAGGCATCACTTCGGCCCACTTGGTGAAGTAGTCGACAACTACGATTATATACGCATGCCCCCTAGCCGAATGAGGGTTACACATCATAAAATCCACGCCCCATTTCACAAACGGGCCAACGGTAACAACAGGATGCAAAGGAAGAGGTGGCGCGCGCATCTTGCGCTGAAACACCTGGCACGCGTGACATTTTCGAACTGCTGTAATACAGTGTTTGAATATTGATGGCCAGTAATATCCTGCTCGCAAAATCTTTTGAGCAGTAGCATATCCGGACATATGTCCACCACATGCGCCACTGTGGCAGTCATTGAGGGCCCTTTCAGCCTCTTCCAAGGTAAGGCACCGGCGGAGCACCGAATCTACTCCAACACGGTATAAAGTATCTCCTACGATGCGGTAGGGTTGAGACTGATGCCGAATTCGACGTCGGGCATCTTTAGTCAACTCAGACCGAAATGTGGAGGTCTGAAGATACACGATTATGTCGCCATACCAAGGGTCGCGAGTACTGATGAGGAAAAGAGTTTCGTCCGGGATATGATCCTCGGAAAGTGAAGGAGTGGAGTCTGTCGGGAGTGAGCATATAAGATCCGCGAAAACAAGTGATTTGGTTGACTTAGCAGTGGTGAACTCTAAGTCAAACTCCTACAGAATAACGATCCATTTGGAGTATTTTCCCCCCAGCAACTGTCTAGAGAGAATATATGTCATGGGGTTGCAATCCGAAACCACTGTTATCGTGCGCAGCAGGATGTAATGGCGAAAGCGCTGCACAGCGTGTACAGCGGCTAAAGCCAACTTCTCGACATGAGCATAGCGCGTTTCTGTATCGAGAAGGTTTCGTGATAGATAATAAACGACATGTTCATTACCATCATCATCATCCTGCACCAGAACCATAGCAATGGTGCTAAACGCGGCGGCGAGATACAAAGTGAAATCACGATGATAGTCCGGAGGATGAAGCAAAGGAGCATTAACCAATAACGTCTTTAGCTTCTCAAAGGATTGCTGAGAAATTTCGTCCCAACGGAAGGGAACATTCTGCTTTAATAGGCACGTAAATCCTTTGGCCACCTCAGCGTAGTTCGGGATAAAGCGTCGAAGGAAGTTCGCTTTTCCCTGCAGACTCTGCAACTGATATAACGAGGAGGGTGATGGGAGGTTGATGACAGCCTCGACTTTTAAAGGGTCGAGGCGAATTCCGTCTTTGGAGACTATGAATCCCAAAAGACGGCCAAAATCCACGCCGAAGACGCACTTATGAGGATTGAGCCTAATATTGTAGCGCCTACAGCGAAGGAAAATCTGGCGAAGGTGTTCAGGGTGATCCTCTCGCCTAGCTGAATGAGCTGGCAAGTCGTCCAGATAAGGCTGAACGATGTGGCGAATGTCATGGAAAGCATAAGACATCGCACGCTGAAAAGTAGCTCTAGCGTTCTTTAAGCCGAACGGGAGTTTTTTATACGCGAAAGTACCCCACGGACAGATGAACGTAGTCTTGTGTTGATCTTCAGGTGCAATATTGATTTGATTATATCCTGAGAAACCGTCCATCAAGGAATAGATCTCACTTCCGGCACATTCGTCGATAATCTGGTCGATGAACGGAGTGGGATAGTTATCTTTTGGACAGGCGCGATTGATGTCGCGGTAATCAACACAGACCCTAATAGTACCCTGCTTTTTATCGACAGGGACAATGTTAGACACCCATTCTGTGAGGGGGATAGGATAAATAAAACCCGCGTTCAGAAGTTTTTCAACTTCTGCCTTAATTGCAGCAGCTTTCCGAGGATGCATGGGGCGTAAATGTTGGCGCACGGGATTCGCACCAGGATAGGTTGGAATCTCATGCACTACGATACTGGAATCGATCCCCGACATTTCCTGGTAGGACCAGGCGAACACATCTCTGAATTCTTTAAAAAGATCAGGATAGACTTGAATCTCATCGGGAGAACAAGTCACTCCCACGTGAATATTCTCAACGACCCCCGGTTTAACGGAGATGTTGATCGGGACGGCTTGAGTGATGTTACCCAGGTTACCTTCCGAAAAAACCTCGTGCGTCAAGATGGGCGTTTGAAGAGGAGGGGTAGGAACCTGGGAAGCATAACGCTCTATACAGTTAGTCATTGCCCCCAAGCTAGGCATAAAAGAGGAGCGATGATGTCCATCGCCCCAAGGCAGCTCCTCAAGAGACATAGTTTCAATGATGGCTTCATCGGAAGGAAAAGTCTCTTTGAGAGGATCAGGTGAATCGGCCTGACCAAGCTAGGGGGATTGAGAGTAGACGTCGAGAGCCATGCTCAAAGGAGCATGCTGAGGAGGTGGAGGATCAGATGCGGCAACAATTTCACAGTAGCTGATCTCTACTGGAGTCAAGGGCATTGATTCTCCAAACTCAAACACCTGCTCAGGCGTAGGAATAAACCAGGGGTCATCGGACCTCGAAATCATGTTAACTTGAGCGGTGTGCGGTGGTGGTGCGGGAAAGATCCCCATCAGGACGGGGTCCTTGAAGAGACCGGGTCCTACACTGTCAGGGGGATTCGGAATCTGATCCACGTATGGTACGTTCTCGAAAGTAGAGGTGAAGAAGGACAACTGATCCACCGTGACGATTTTGCCCTCGTGAGGGAACTTAAGAAGTCAAAAGACGGTGGACGGGACGCAGAGCATGGCATGAGTCCAGCTGCGGCCCAGAAGTATATTGTAGTTGAGCTTGGCGTCAACCACTTCTACTTCCACGTTGACAGTCTTCCCTTGTAAAGTGATTGCTAAACTCTCGAGAACACCCAGGGGTTTGGATTCCCGACCATCAAATGCCTCGAGGGCATTAGGAGAGGACGCCAGGGCTGGAGAGTCGATGGCCTTCCAGCAAGCGGATGACATAACGCAGGTAGAAGCACCTTCATCCACTACGGCCCTATGGATGTTCAGACCGTTAATCCCGACTTGAATAACAAGAGCTATCTGATGTGGAAGTCGGGGGGAGAAATTCTCTAAATCGAAGGTGAGAACACTCGAGTCGGCAGGGTCAATGCCACCGATTGCAGACAATAAAGCCTTTCGTTGCGAAGGACAACTTTGAAGAACTTCTAGCGCAGACATAACAGAAGGCGCCTGTGCCAAATCCTCAACAATGCTGTAATGTTGAGCGGCACGAGCATTCGGATTATAAGAAGATCTTCGAAGAACACCTTTAGAAGGTGGCTTCACAACGGGTTCAGGAGTAGGCTTCTCGATTTCCAACGAACCGGAGACAGGTGGGGGAGGTGGTCCATCCGCAACTGCCTTCCCGGGTGCCTGCCGCGATTCGTTGTAATCCTTCGAACGCGTAGCGACAGAGATAGGTGCAACACTCTTCATCATGAAAACTTGGGACCCAAATGGTGCAGATGGTGACGGCTGTTCGACCATCTGGGTCTGCTGAGATGGGAATGGCTCTTTTAGAACAGCCGGAGTCCCTTTAGGGCCCTTGAGAAGTTGACTAACCTCGGATCGTCGTGGACAATCCTTAGTATAATGGTCCCCTTCACAAATGAGGCAAGGGTACTTCGGTTTACGCTGAGAGCCATCCTCAGTGCGAGATTTAGATTCTGGCTTTGGGGCATCAGATTTAGATTTTCCTTTGCCCTTCTTTTTCCCTTTGGAAGTTTTCTCCGTAGGATTGGCCTGAACGGAATTCACCTCCGCGGTTTTGCCAGAATCGGATGGGGCGGGATTAGCAGGAGCATTGTTGGAAGAATTAGACTTATGCTTCCCATTCGAAGATTTCTTCGAATTCTTAGATACAGAACCAATGACACCATCCACTGCGGGGGTAGGTGGAGCCTTAGAGGTTCCGAACCGTGGGGCATCAGGCAAGACATCATAAAGCGTGCCGGACTGAGAATATACAAGATCCAGATATTGGGCACGCGCAATGGCTTGTTCCTCCGTCACACATGCTCCCATCGCAATATCTTGAGCGATTTTATTCACGAAGGAGGTGGTGAACCAGTGAGTTAGTATCTGATCAGGTATGTGAAACTTGATCAGTCTACGACGGCGCCGCCACTCATGAATGTGATCAGAAATGTGAGTGGCTTTATCCTGCTTCAGAGAAGTCAGGAGGTGCGTCCCGGCTTCATAACGAACCGGTAACTGAAAGTGCATGAGGAAAGCCATGGCTAAAGAATTGAAATCTTGGAAAATGCCACGGGATAACTCTATGTACCACTTAGCAGCAGCTCCAGTTAAAGTACGCTGGAAGAGGCGCAGGCGAATTGAATTGTCGACCCAAGAGTTAGACGAACACCAAAGATGATACGTCATCACATGCGCTTGGGGGTCCTCTCCAGCTTTTCCCTCAAACTTGGGGCAATCACCTGGTATCTTGGTGGGAACCGGAGGCCAATATGGATTATGTAAAATTGGATCATTGGTCAATTTTGAAACATCCGGCAACTCCAAGGTGGCCAGGAACGGCAATGGCGGATTAACCGGCATGCCAGGCCCGGGATGAGGACCGTTACCTGTACTCCACAATGGTTGTGAATATCCTTGCCCCCATGGGTTCTGTCCCGTAGGATTCTGACCGTAGGGGGTGTAGGTCGTATAACCAGACTGATTTGGATGCTGGTAACCAGAGTGTGGGGCTTGATAACCAGAGTACGGACCCTGATTATGTGTCAGCCCGGTGTAAGCAGCATTTGGATTTGGCTGCTGAGTGTAGGTAAAACCGGGTGGAGGAGGATAATACTGAGAGCCTCTGGGGTGGTTATAGTTCGGTTGAGATTGACCATGAGGATAATAACCACCCTAAGGATGAGTAGGCTACTGAAAAGTGGAACCCTGCGGAGCCTGATAAGTAGGGTGCAACTGTTGATTTGGCTGCGGCATCGAATGAATCGGTTGCTGGGCAGGGTTAATGGAATGAGCGGGCTGCCCTGAGTGAACAGGTTGACCCAGCTGAGAGGGTTGCCCTGAATGAACAAGTTGACCCGGATAGACAGGCTGCGCCGGTTGCACAGGCTGACCTGGCTGTGAAGGAGCCCCAGGTTGTACCGGATGGGCCGGTTGGCTTGGAGGCGGAACACCAGGTTGTGCCAGATGGGCCGGTTGGCCTGGAGCAGAAACATAGGATGGTCTCAGCTGATATGCAACGTTAGAAACAACAAGATACTGCGGTTGCATTGGTGGAGAAGGCTAGATTTGCCCCCCAGGACCATAGACCGGTCCCGGTTGGTACCCCGGCTGAGGCTAAATAGGTTGACCGGAAGGGCTGTAATACTGTCCTTGCGGACCGTACGATGGCCCTTGCTGGCCCGCATGATAGCCTTGCATGGGCTGCCCCTGTGGGTCATAAGGATAGCCAGGTTGGCCCGAAGGTTGGCCTTGGAAAGGTTGCCCTTGCGGGTTATAAGCCTGGTTATAAGGTAAACCTTGAGCATGGAGGTAAGCCTCAGGAGCGGGCAGACGTAAAATGTCCCCGTGCTCGTCATACTGACCTGGAAAAGCATACACGGGTGTACCATCCTGTGCATAGTGTGAAAAATAAGAGCGGTTGGGATCTTGGGAGGATGGTCCAACCTCGGGGTTCGGCGGTTGCAGAGAAAACCAATACTCCTTCGGAGAGATGTTCTCCGGTATAGCAGTCGCTAGATAGATATCTTCAGGAGTTGGCATAGCCCTGGCAGAGGGTGTTGTGACAACATGAGAAGAGGCGGCCACACAAACAGTGGGCCGAACGGGTACAGAAGTAACGGGCGTCTGAGGAGACACCCCGGGTGAAGGAGCAGCTGGCCTCGGAGAAGGAGCTGACACTCCCATAGAGGCTGCGGCAGAAATGATCTGACCCAAAGACCTGTACCCTGGTGGTAAAGAGGGACTGGCTGTTGACATGTAAGCCAGTTCAGAGTTGTCTCCCGGAAACAATCTTCGTGGGAAGAACTGATAGTCTTCACCAGACGTTGGGATTTCCTCACCAGAATCACTCATGGTTGAGCCTGCCGCTAGATCACGCAATAGATGGCGAGGACTAGAAGGAAATACAGCAGCAACAAAAGGCGAACCCGATGTAAGAGAAAGGAAATCAACTCCTAATCTCAATTCAGACACAGGGTCCGAAAAGGGCCAATCGAACTCAACTGGTCCCCCAAAGGGTTGCTCAAAAACAGTGGGCTGCTGTGGTTCAGCAGAGGATTGGGAAACCTCTGATGAATCGTCCGTGTAAGGACTACCAATAGACGAAACCGAAGGTTCCGCCACTGTGGCAAACGACAAGAGAAAAAAGAACAAACACACACACGGGCTAAAAAAGAGTCAAGACACACGATAAAACGGTCAACAAGCAGAATCTAAGAGGGCATGTAATCATGGGTGATTAATTTTTACCACATTGAAAAATAAGAAACTTCACCGTTTCATGTTTTAAGAGTCGAAAAACGATAAAAAGGTGACTCTATCTCTTTCATATTTGACACAAGCGTGAAAGGACAAGCGCTTGACGATCTTTTCAAATTTAGGGAGTCAGAAAAGATCAAATGACTGCTCAAGAATACTAGGCAAAAGGGTGTACCAAATAACCGTGAACTGCAATATACACCTTGGTTCCAATAATGAAAGAGAAATCAACCAAGGACTTTCCGTACGTGCAGGCAATCTCCCCGAATGTTGTGTCCAGTGTATCACGGGTATAGGGCGGCAGACTCGGCTTCCTATGGATAAAGGATTGAAACCTAGAGGGGTCTCCCTTTATATACGCGACGGTACGGGGAGCACAAGTCCGTACTAGTGCTGTCTAAAGCCAAAAGGCGAACGACAGCTACTAGGTTTAAAGACGCCGGAACACGTCTCTAGCCTAGACCTCTAAATGTGTTTCATTAGATTTCAATGCTGCCTTAGTGTAAATTGAGTAGATTTTAAAGTTGATCTTCAATTACGTTTCAATTTTCAGGCCCTAACGAATGTGTGGTCTCAAAAACTCCTAAATGCAAAGCTACATGCCACAGTACATCATTTCGTTCGATGAAAACTAGCTACGGAAGAGTTGAGAGTTTTTACACAAACAAAATGATCGGAAGACAATGAATGATATCTCTAATGCAACTAATGAAATCAAAAACTTTTCATTCAAATCACTAATTACTAGTAAAATCGAAAAGATTTCAATTTGCACTAATCAACCAAAAGCAAAAGAGATTTTTTTTTTTTTTTTTAAATTTTCAATGTTTGATGGCTAGACGCACTAAACAAACCAAAAACAAAGAGAAGCAATTTGAGAAACGATATTAAGAGAGCAAAAACAAACAAATTTCACTCAATGACACAAACAATCAGATCTCAAATCGACCAAAGTCTCTCAAAACCAAGAAAAAGTCTCAAAGGTTCCAATGGACCGTGTAATCTAGGTCCAAAGCAAGACCAAACAAAGTTTGAATGAAGAGAAGAGTAATCACCCAAAAATCGCAACGAAATGGTGAACAACCACTAAGAGAATGCGGAGGAGCAATCAGAGAATTGACTGGACTAACAAAACACCAAAACTCCTAAGGAGGGCTCGATACACAAAGCCACTAGATGCCCTAGGGCTTAAAACGTGAAATCGATGGAGAAAAGCAAACAACCAAAGGACGAAGGCAAATTCCCAGTCAAACAGGACTCCAACACACTTAGGTAGCCGAAAAACCAAAAAGGAAAACACTAACCAGACCCAGAGAGCTCAAAACTGAGCAAACCCTAATGCCTCACAGGAGTGGCGCGACTGTGAGGTTGTAACTGGCGCCAGAAAGCAATTGGCGCGGGCAATACAAAAGCAACATGCGCCAATTGGCGCGACTGTCGAGCTAAAAAGCGCTCCAGCCGAGTTCCTCAGCCAAAAATAAAAAAGAACTACTCCAGAAGCATATCAATGATATCCAAGCAAACCAAGAAGCAAAAAACAGCAAAAGAACCCAGCCCAGAAGGCCAACCAAGCAAGGAAAACCACGAAACAATCAAAACGAGACAATCAAAACTAGACGATCCCCAGTGGAGTCGCCAAATTGTTGAAGAGGTAAATCCCCTCTGCGGACAGAGGCGATCCCTACTAGCCCAGAACGGGTCTAGCAACAATCATCAAATGCTACAGCGCAAGTTCCTAATTGCGAATAAACATACCAACGATGGAGGCCTACCTGGAGTCCAACGCTATGATTCGTAGAAGAGACAGTGTTCCCGTTCCTCAGCCTCGGCAGATCACGATCCCCACGATCTCCGTGAATGGACACCTGCACATGCAAGAAACAATACGAATACAAGCATAAAATCCAGAATACGCAACTATATATCAGTCAGAAAGGATATAACTCATCATTATCATAAGTGAAAAACAAAGTGGAACCATAACCAATAGTCATTCATTAATAAGCAATTGAAAGAGAGTACAACCAATGTTCTGACGCTGAGGTCTCCTTCGGAGGGGTCTCCAGTCGTACACGTCTCGTAAAGCCTGCCAGGGATGGGACAAGCCTCTCTTAGAGTCTCTCGACGATAGTCTCCTTGCTTGAGTTGGCCTTAAGGGAAGAATGAGGGCTCTTGCATCATGAAGGCTCTTGGGAATTTGAGAACTTGGAGATTCAAGGCTTAGGCACTTCAAGACTAGCTTGCAATGGAAATGAGCTAGCTTTTATAGATGGAGGAAGGGGAGTTGGGATCCCTATAATTGTGGGATTGGCCCTATCTTCAAGGAAGCTTCCATGAGAGGTGGCAAACCACTTCCCTTCCATGGAACTCCCGGAGCCAAACCTCCCAACTCAAGATAGATAGTAGTTTCTGAGTCTGTTGAAACGAAATTTCCGCCATTCTTATTTAAAATACCTTTAAATTAAATACTATGGACTGCGACTGGGGGATGATACCACACGCGGCTTTGTAGATTTTCCCATTATGCATGTAGTTCTGAACTGGATACCCGCGCCAGTGAAAAAAGGGATGTTTTTATGATTTTCTGCAAGGAGATGTCTTTAGGGCAATTGAAGCTCATGTTTAGAGGAATGCAATGATAATGGTTTCACGGCATGACATTGCTCACAGGTCACATAATGGGCCCTCCAATGTGCGGGACGGGGAAAGGTAGGGATGGTGACAAATTACTGTGTAACACATGCTATGATTGGTAGTAAATTTTATCATTTTCTTCCCTCTTTTGTACAATACACCAATCCATTTATAATCATGGTCCTTCATCTTAATATTATCATACATCAAGAGGTTTGATGTGTGGACCAAACACCCACTAAAATATGTTAGCATACATATCCTCAATGATTTCTCCTCCAACCTTACAATTAGCAGCATTATCAGTGATGACTTGAATGACATTGTACAACCCAATCTCTTGACTAGTTTTAATTAACGGTTTTGTAATTTCAATACCAATCTTGTAATGATCTAAATAGTCATGACCTAAAACCACACCACTAGCAAACCCAACAAGAATATTAATTAATGACCTACCTTTAACATCTATCCATCCATCAAATAAAATGGATAACCCATATTCAAATTTCAATCCAATCATTTGTAAATTATCCCACAGCACTATGGATTTTGGCCCTTTCCTATCAAGTCCCACGGATCTAGTTGTGTCATACCTAGGGCTCCTATATCATTTAGGGACATTTTTGATGGCTTATACCATTTCATGCCAATGAGGTGTGTGAAGAACACTGAATGGTATCCTACATGCATAGAGAAACCTGAAATTTTTTGAGTCCACGTCATCCCTACAACCTTGGTTAGGAAAATATTATATTGTTCTATGCCCAGAATGCAAAAGCAAGAATCCACCAACAAGATGGGATGGGGATCGACCATCGAATAGTCCACGTGAATCTCAGGTCTCAAAGTCAACCCTTGACTTTTTGACTCTGTTATGTGCATCTTCCTCTTCCTTCTTGTATTTGTTTTTATCTTTCACTAGCAATTGGTTGGAGGCTTTGACTCCTATGCTCTTACCTTCATTCCATGGAATAATCCGACAAAGATGCTTTCTCACATGAGCATATGAACTTGTGTAAGTTTTATGACAATGCTTTCTCACATGAGCATATGAACTTGTGTAAGTTTTATGACAATGGGAGCATACAAATTTTGTGGTTCCACCCACTTTCCCTCCCCCTAGGTTTGTCACATACTTCCACAAGGGTATTAAAGTCTCTTTGTTTTTCTATTATCACTATCAATTTCATGATCATCATCTGCTTCCATTTCTTCTTCCTCTCCACAATATGTTTTTCCCACTTCTAGTTCTTCCTCATCACTAGTATTTCAACTACCCAACACCACCATCATAATAAAAAATGGGATCAAAAAGATAAACCATATTGGCATACCCATCATGCTAGTTGAATCTTGAGAATAACTTGTCACATGCAATAGAATGATGGAGGAGATATGAGAAAGAGTACGAGAAGAGAACATTCGAGTATTCAACATAGCAAATGTACTAGTTAACAACACATGGAAACAAAAATTAAAAATAAACAAGAATGAGCTTTAGATCCTACATCTTCAGCGCTCCAATGGTCGTTGAATGTAACATCACAACCTTCAATCCCGCTTCCAATCTCTCACAAAGATGCTCCTCAAGGACTAGCAAGAAGCTCAATCAAAACCCTAGCAAAGATGAGTGAAATGAGAAGTAGAAGGAGAACAAAATGGAGTGAATGAGTGTTTCATATGTCAAAAATCCCTAGCCATGCCTTTTGGAACCTTGCCTTGGTTCCCACAAGCAACGAAAAAAGTCAAATTTACCTAGTCATATAGAATTGCTCAAGAAGCAATTTTTTGCTCCCAAGAGCAGCTCAAGGGCACCCTAGGAATGTTCTAAGATATTTCTAGAAGCATTGCTCCTTGTATGCTCTCTACAAGCACCAAAAGCACTATTTTTAAGAAGTAAGAATGCTCCCCAAAAATTATTCCCAGAGGGAGTGTTCATGAAGCACAATCCCAAGGGCATTTCCTAGACACTCCCCCTCCAATGTAGGGTAGAAACTGTTGGGCCTAGACTAAGGTATGATTTTCACCCATTAAATACTACAAATCATATTAATTTCAAGAAAATCCCTCTTCATATTAACGATAAGGAATGAAAATCATGAAAATAGGAACAATCAGACTAATGATAGAAAGGACGATTTATAATAAGGAATTGACTCTTTTTTGTCTTTACCTGCAGGAAACTAGGAAAAGAAAGCCAATCGACAGACGCAAGCACAAAGCAGTCCAAACGGCCAATAGAAGGCAAACGAGCAGATTGAGTCTAAGAACTCAAACGACAGCCACGCGTAGTAGGTTGTCGTTTGAGATACATTCTCGAAATTCCGAAGATCGCCTTTAAAGGGGCAAAGAACATAATGAGAGGGCAATCCGATAATAGAAAAATCCAGAACAATTTGTCTAATTACATTATGTAGCATTCCTGGATGTAACAGAGAGTTTTGAGTAACTATCTTCTGAAGTTTCCTCAGTGTTGAGGCTTCTGTAGGTCTGGGTCCAACCTCCGGGAACTCCACGCACGTTTTCATGTTCTAAAAAGTTACATAATCGATATCTGTGAACTTGGTGCAGTTATAATACACATTTCCATTTGATATAATTACAACTCTTCTTCTTTAATGAATCATTGGCAGTCGCGTTCTTAGAATAAGACAAGTGCAATCACGTTTCTGATAATGTTTTGTTAATTCCGGTTCTTCTGTTGTCATGATAGTTAATTTCTAGGCCATAGAAAGATTGATTTCAACATTCTGCATCTCCATGCATTGCGTGGCATAATAAAGCAATTAACCAATTGATCAATGTTGTTTAATTAAGTCTTACATAGAACTCCATTGCGAAATTACTTAATGATAGTTGTATGAGTTATTTGACCCGTTTCGGTTCTATTTCTATTCATTGCTACTAGCTTAGTTCTACTGTTGTTTCATTATTGCACAACTAGTCGTATTGCTTAGTTATACTGTTGTTTTATTATCGCACAGCTAGTCATATTGCTTAACTGTTGTTTCATTATTACACAGCTAGTCACCATTCTAGTTACATTGCTAGCCGTATAGCTACTTCATTACTGCTTAGATCGCTAGGTCATCGATTCAATTCAATTCCATGTCTGAAACAATTTAGTTAGACTACTGTTCTGCTTAATTTCATTACTGTCATTTCAATTCTTGCTTGATTTATCTAGACCGTTGTTTAGTTTAATAGAACTGTTGTTTTACTCCAGCAGAGAAACATCAAATCCCCTTACTTAGCTTTAGGCTAAAAGATCCATCTAAGACATCTTCTTTAGGATCAGCAAGCTTCCAAAGTTAGTAATTCCTTCTGAACATTGACAAAGAGCACCTGTAGATCAATTAACTTGCATATACTGTGCTGACACTCTTGAAATAAAAATACTTACCCCGGGTTTATAATTAAATGAAGTTGTCACAGAGAACCACCTCTACTAGACCCCAACAGAAACACCAACAATAAAAGATAATGATGAGGTGAAGGAAATTTTAAGGGAGGATCAACTTCCACGCCATATAATCAATGGCAAGAAAGGAGGATAGAGACTTGCAACATTTGGAAAGGAACAATAATAATATGGGAGGATATTTTGTTGAAGAAGATGAGAAGACAACAAAAATGGAGAAGATCCATAAAAGAGGGACTTATAGCCCACTTGCTTCACCAACACGAATCCTCTGCACAAGTTAAATTCTTATCTCTATCCTTTGCATGATGCCAAGTTCTCTACCTCCAAAATTAATTATAGACCTTTGTTCCAAATGTAGTTTTTGAGTGCACTACTTTACAACATCATTCAAGAGTAGTGATGCTACGTGTTGTTTGGTGTAATCAACACACAAACAACTAGTAGATAATGCCAATAACAAGCAAGTTTTCGAGATGGGGTTCCTCTATTATTATTCACCCAATAGGCATACACCAAACAACTATGCTTCTTGACCTCAAGGCTTTCTCTTTCATGTTTACAATGCTCTATTCTCAACTACAAATTAAATGACGCACCCTTTGAATCCACTTGTACAAAACCTTGTTCAAGGGTTCGAATCAAATTGCCTATATCTGTAATGTGTGAACATGGATACTTATTAAATGCTTTGCATCATAACTATACCAAATACTTATGTTTGTATATGTAGGTCCCAATGAGTGCCCACCACTGTGTGTGAAGTGGATCAACCACAAATTTGTTCATGCGAAACCCATCCCCAAATAATAAACCATCACTACAATTTTTGAGTTGGGAAACAAGGCATGAAGGTGAGAAAATTTATGTGTTATGAATCAAGGCATCCAATGATAAAAGATACTCCAACAACAAGCATATGAGTCTTTAGACATCAAGCAACAAATCAAATATTGACAATAAAGGAATGAACAACCTAAATTCTCTTGCAATTAATTACCAATGTCAGTTATTTCACAACTAATTAAACACAATAGCCATATCATGGCAACCATTGATCTCAAATTCAACATAGAATGGATGGAGATGATCATGTAGATGTTGGATTTCATGGAGCATGAATGGGAAAACAAATTTTTGATTGATGCTAACAAACATATAGTAGGGAATTCTTCATTTTAACTATGAATTCAACTACAGGTAACACATTAAACATGATTAGCACATTAAATGCAATTAAGAGTAGCCAAATCTCTCACACAAAATTAGAATCCAACCATTAAGGAATTTTCATCATACAATGACACATAATTTTACCTAGGGAAAACCTAAGGGGAAAACCCCAACATTGAATGGTTGCTTAGTTTTCATTTCAACAATCTCTTATTTACAATGTAGGTTGTAGGCTCATGGGCTAATCAACAAGTTACACAACTTCTAATTTGCATCCTCACCTTTTGGGTATCAAAAATCCCTTTGAGAGTGGAATTACAAGAAGTTGTAGGCAAAGTTGTGCGTAATGGGAAGGCCAACAAACCTGACCTTTCATTTCCCATCCCCAACTCTCTTCTCCTATTTTAGTTTTCTTTTTTAGTTAATACTAGTTAATTCTTGTTTTTATGCTCTATTGTCTCATTTACTTTTAAAATTGCATTGTCCTTAATATTTTATATAGTCTCATTAACTGTTGAAGTGCACTTAGGTGCTAAGTCTTACAATTATTTGATTGTTTGAATCCATTTTGAATCACACCTCCCCATTAAGAGGCTTTTTAGTCTCCAAAAGCTTAGAGAAATCCAATGTGAATCAATTTGCCACTCTAGAACATGGCTCTAACTCTAGCTCTTGGCTACAACTCTAACTTTATCTCTAGCTCTGGCTCGTGGCTCTAGCTAATGGTCCTAGTTCTAGCTCTAGCTTGTGCTCTAGTCCCTAGCATGTTCCTATATTGCAAAAGTTTGCCCAATGACTCTTAGCTTTGAGAAATATTTAGATCCAAGCTCTTCAATCAAAACTCGTTCCCGTTCTCAACATGGAAGTCACTTTCATTCCTAGACTTGGACATAGTCCATCTTAGCAATCCATGAAAACCAAGTCAAATGCAAGTCTTCTTGATCAGTGAGATCCCAACAAGTTATGCCATCACACAACAACTCCACGAAAGGAAGTGTGGTCTCCCCTCTTTCATTAGGATCAATTGCTTCCAATATTAAATAATTCTCTACTAATGCACATTCTTACATAGCTCCATCATTATAGCAATGTCAATCAAATGGCATCCTTTGTGTTCTTACAATCTTCAAGAATTATCTAACATCCAATTTTCTTTGGTGGATGTCATGAAGTTCCAAGAACCCCCAAGATTATTGACTTCTCTGCACCAACCTTCGATACAACTCCAAGGGAATCTTCTTCTAAAATATCACAGGAAACAATCAGATTCGGGTTGCCCTTGATGTTGGCATTGTTACCCACAAAAAGTGGGTGACCCCATAGGAGAATTTTTCTCATGGTCATCTCTTCTAGCCAGCAGCCCCTGACAACCACCAAGTAGCCAATGTGATGTGCCATTCTTATCTCCACCACGTACATCAGTTGTATGTTTCCTTGCCCATTTGTCAAGAGCACATGTTGGAAGGTGGGCAATCTAACCCAAAAGGTACTTTATTCATTATGCAAGTGGGTGCTTATACTTGTTTTTTGTTTGGCCATTTGGCATGGATTATGGGGTGACTTGGAAAAAGGAAGGGTTTTGACCTTGGTTGTGTTCCCTCACCTTAAATGGGGGGTTAATCTTCAATCCTAGTCCAATGGGACCTCCCCTAATGGCCCATGGCTTTAGGAAGGTCACTACTTGGGAAACCCCAATTAAGATAGCGTGGTCCCATTTTCTCCATTCCATACTTATCACTTCCCTGCGTACATTACGAGCCCTGTACTCCACCTCCCATCTCCAGGTCCACTTGACTATGGGTCCATTGGGATTTAGAACACCCCCTCACCTTTTCTGCATATCAAGGTTGAGCCTAGAAATTTTTCCACGGGAGGTTGATGCAGCTAAAAGAAAAAGAAAGAGCATATCATGGCCACAAGCAGGAAACAAAAGAAGGAAAATTATAAAATGCAAAAAATGGTTGGGACACTAACATTAGCACGTGGGCAAAAGCCAAGCATGAGCTCTACCTCTTATCATTATGGCCATCACTCGATTCCTTGGGCTAATGTTGCCCTACGACATCATGGAAAGGAACCCTTGCATGTCCCAACCCCTAGTGGGTAATGAATTTCCCCAACACTAAAGGGGTAACCACTATTACACATCATTCAAAGCATGCTCTCATTTCCTAGAGCTTCAGGCAATAATACAAAGAAAAATCAAGAAAAAATATAAGTCAAATAAGACAGGTGGAAAAACAAAGGTCGGAGTAACTCATGCAACCACGACTGCTCCCTCCTCGCATCTGTACGCCCAGAATGTGGAGTTCCTCATTATTGCTACCCCTTTGACCATGCCATTTGGCCCTGAGACCCCTTTTCCCCTTTGTTCCATCATTATTCACATGACACCTATTAATTGAAGGATGTACCAGGCACCTGTCTTTCCCTTTAAGGGTTGGGAACACCTAATAGGGTCGTCTATTAGCCACTCCTACCTGAGGACATAACACTATTATGTGATCAAAGCCCCAAATTTGGAACGGAAGCCTTGTATGAAGTGTCATTTTTACCTTTATTAACAAGCTTGGTCCACTTACATGCACTAATGATTATTGTACCTAATGGTGAATATGCAGCACTAAATATTGTGTGTGATTGGCATGTGGTTTTCATCATGGGTTGGGCAACTTCACTGGGACCCAAGCCCACTAGAGGAGCATATGACACCCTACACGTGAAGCATTGAGAGCCATGGGACTCTTGTCACTTGCAGGGCATCATTCATATCCATGGGAAACCTCAGCACCTTAACAGATTTGCACTTTGCCCAATATTATTCACGAGATGATGCACTTGGACCCGCATGCCCCAATAGGGTTAGAAGTGATCACATGGTTTGGCAACTGATCTGAAGCCCAAATGAGGTTTGTCTCACCCATTGAGATATGGGAGGGCTAGCACCATCCTCAAGGCCCTTAACGTTGGAGCAAAGACAGAGATTTGTCCACATGGAGCCCCATGAGACCCAACATTGTGCCCCAGAAGCACTTTGAGGGGCTACAGGATGATTTGCACATGACACTAGGGGCCAACCCCTCGGCCTTGATTTTAGAGGCTTTCTTCACACATCATGGCACAAGTAGGCCTCAACGCAAGCCCTAGGAGGGCCTACAGTGAGATGACGTCAACATTTCTACCTTTCTATTAGAGATTTATCTTATTTTCACATTGGTTACTAGGTCAGCCTATGACCAAGAGGTTTTGTCTCACATTATTTTATTATTTTGGGGACTCTTAAGCCTAATTCGAGTTAGTAGGACATGTATATATTGAAGATCATTTCATTTGATCTTCTAATCAAAAAACTTGTGAATTTCAAACCTCTTAGAGAATTCACACTTGCTTCTTGTGGGTGATTTTGGAGATACTTGGATGCATTTCGATGTATGGAAGTTGATTTTGACATTCTTTGGAGCTATTTCTTGGTCTAATGGAAGGATATATTGCATGTTGTCTTGTAAGTGGAATCTATTTGTTGAATATATTTGTTTTGAATTTCTAATGAATGGAACTATTGATCATAGATTGAAATTTTGTTCCCTAATTTGTTGAAAATCAATTAATCGAAGAATATCTAGATGAATGTTGTATGCATTACTCATTGTAACATGTGATGAATGTTCCTAGTGGAGCATTTCTTGTTATTCTCCGTCGAAATCCATTATTCCATTAAGAAGGTAACTACTGAGATCTTGATAGCTAGGGCATCAAATTTCGACCTCCTTAGAAGTGAATTTGGCTTATCTTAAGCATCCTTGACTCCATATACCCCTAGGACAAGGGACTGATCCAATCACTTGGTGATCAACGTTAAATTTTCTCCATAATTTTATTTTCTCAATTTCGGTCATTTTAAGGCTAGGGAGAAAACTAGGTCTTGGAGCAAAATTTTTGGGAGGGAGCTTTTTGGTGATTTGAGAGCCTAAGCATCAAGAGATAGGTCTACCTAACTTATCGATTTGGTTGCCATCCACTCAAA
The DNA here is from genome assembly GCA_034641835.2 of Pinus albicaulis. Lineage (NCBI taxonomy): Eukaryota > Viridiplantae > Streptophyta > Pinopsida > Pinales > Pinaceae > Pinus > Pinus albicaulis. Next base: position 491,711,520 of record CM076581.1, read on the forward strand.
TTTCATCCATAAAATCTCTTGCCATATGTGTTGCCCTAAGAGGGAAACCCTAGTTTCCTCTCCCTCAACTTGAGGACTTTCTTGAAGGTTTCTTGAGCCTTGTAATTGTTGGAATTTATCATAAGAAACCTTGTCTCTTTGGTCATGACCTTGTGAATACCCACTACGATCGAAAACCTCAAAACCCTAGGTCTTGAGCCTTCTATTCTAGGGCTTTTCTTTGAGAGCAATTTGATTATTTGGAGGCTTGAACTATTATTGTGCCTCTCTCTTGAATGAGCTCTAGTAGGGTCACTTTGGATCTTACCACTAACATATCAATTTTAAGAGATTCCTCCTTTACCAGGACTCCTCCCATTGGTGAAAATCTATAAAGAGCAAGGGGTTTTGGCTAAGGTAACATTGGGCCTCTACCCCATTGTTGTCCCATTGTCTAGTTTATACCTTGTAGGGTTTCCCTCTTCAAGGCCTACTAGATTTTGCGACAACAAGCATCAACCCACTATCCACTTCAATAGTAGTGTTGACCTGCTATGATGCTATAACTCCTTGGACAACTTCTATTCCTTGGGTCAAAGATGCAAGTAGCACTTCATCCTCTTCAATATTCACTCTCCTCACTCTTCTCTTGATTAACTGATTTCTAGGGTGAAGCTATATATGAAATCACCAACACTTTGCTTCCCCGTGCGCACTCAACTAGCAATGGTGGAAAAAATTCTTATTGTTGTTGCATGCACTTGCTTGACATCCTACTCCTATCCATGTGGCTCTAAGTTTGTTGTTGAATTTAGGAAGTCTTCTTGCCATTCTTCATTTAAAACCATTCAAGTTTGTAGTATGTGGCTTGCTTTTTCCCATGAGATGCCTCAACGTAGCCCTTCTTCCCACAAAATGAGCATGCCTAAGAAAACCAACAATTGGCAGCACTATGGCCTACCTTCCTACAATAGTGACAAACAATGAAGGTATTACCTCATGCATACCTCTTGTCCTTCTTGCTTCAGTCAATCTGCTAGATGCTTCTTCTAAGTGCAAGCCAAGTCTTTGCACTTCTCTTATTCCTACCCTTTTGTAATCCGCCACAAGAGAGTTTAGGTGATAGTGGGATTCCACCTTCATTTGTTGTTGCTCTTTCTTTTAATGAGCAAGCTAACTCTACCATATCCTTTGCCTTCACAAGTGTGGTCTTGGAGTTTGTGACCTTTTCCTCTCTGCCGTCAAAACTGAGGCCTTCATGATGCCCTCTGTTTAACTACAATGGGGCTTAAGATGACTCGTCTTCTCTTGCCTAGCCCTTGTCCATTGTAGCCCATCCTTAACAATTTTAAACCAATGCCTCTCATATGCTTTTCAAAATTCACAAAAAGGTTCATCAGAAATATCTATAAGTGCGCTTACCATAGTTGTCTCGAAGATGGTGCTAGCTTCTGAGTAGCAATGGAAGGAGCTTGCTTGGCCTCTTGGACAATTTCCTGCATCTTGGCCAATGCTTCTTCCTTCCATACCGCTTCTAGCTGCAACTAAGCCATCATTTGAGTGAGTTTGTCCTCCTAACAACTATCCATCTAAATAACCCTCTCCCAGTTGGAGAAAATGAACTTTGCTCTTGTCCCAATCTACCATAACAGTTAAGAGTGATTCTTGAAGTTCAAAAAGCTGATTCTTTAGCAATGGCAACAATTTTGTAGAGGTCTCAAGGTATTTTTCCAGCTTTGCCATCTTCAGGTCAAACATATGTACCTTCTCCTTCAAGTGCCTATTCTCTTCTTGAAATTGAACATTGATGGCCTATAGGTCTTCCAAAATTTCTCTTTTTGCGTTATCCATGATTCATAAACAAGGGACTTATAGCCCACTCACTTCACCTACATGGATCCTCTATGCAAGTTAACATCTAATCTTTGTTCTCTGTGTGATATCGAGTTCTCTACCTCCAAAATTGATTCCAAGACCTCTGATCCAGATGCAGTTCTAAGTGCAGTATTCTGCAACTGGCAACACTATTCAAGAGTGGTGATGTGGCTTATTCTCTGGTGTAGCCTGCACACAAACAACCAGTAGACAATGCCAATAAAAATCAAGTCTTTGAGATCAAGTTCCTCTTTTTCAATCACCTAGTGAGCATACACGAAACAGCTCTGCTTCTTGGCCTTGAGGTTTGTTCTTTTGTGTTCGCAATTCTCCATTCTCAAGTGCCAATTGAATGACGCACTCTAAATCTATTTGTGCAACTTTGTGCAACTATATTCAAGGATTCAAATCCAATTGCTTATATTTGTAATTTGTGGACATGGATACCTCCTTAATTGCTTGGCTTCATAACTATACCACGTGCTTCTGTTTGTATGAGTAGGACCCAACAAGTGCCCACCACTATGTATGATGTCAATCAACCACAAATTTGTTCATGCAAATCTCATCACAGTATAATATACCAGCACTACGGTTTTTGAGTTGGGAAAGAATGCATGAGGGTGAGAACATTTAAGTGCTCTGAGTTGAGGCATCCAATGATCATCAATACTCTAGCAACAAAGACCGTGAGTCTTCAGACACCAAAGAACAAACTAAACATTGTTAATGAAGGAACAAATAGCCTAAATTCTCTTGCAATTAATTACCAATGTTGGTTATTTCACAAATCTTATACAACTAACTAAATGCAACAGCCATATCTGGCAACCATTAATCTCAAATTCAACATGGAATAGACGGAGATTATCACATAATTGTTGGCTTTCACACAGCAATAAAAGGAAAATGAATTTATGAGTCATGCTGACGGAAATACAATGGGGAACTCTTTATTTTAACCATGAATTCAACTACATGCAGCATATACAATGTGATTAAGAGCAGCCAAATATTTCACACAAAATTAGAACCAAACCGTTGAGAAAATTTCATCACACAAAGAAACAGAATTTTACCTAGAGAAACCCAAAGGAAAAAATCCCGGCTTCAAATGGTTGCTCAGTTTTCATTTTGACAATATCTGGTTTACAATGCAGGCTGCAAGCTGGTGGACCACTAAACAATTTACACAGTTTCTCATTTGCATCATCAACTTAATATAAAGTAACCTGAGAGTGGAATTGCAACAAGTTATAGGTAAAGTTATCGGTAACGGGAAGGCCAACAGACCTGAATTTCATTTCCCATCCTTGGCTCTCTTCTCTTATTTTTATTTTTCCTTTTTACTTACGTTTGTTTAATGCTTGTTTTTCTCAATTTTGTATCATTTGAAGTTGCCAGTGTGTGGGAGTGAAGCAGGAGCACTGGGAACGTCATTTCCAGAAAGAAAAAAATGAGAACGAAGTGGAGCAGGAGCATTTTCTATATAATATATATGCCACATTAATTGCAAAATATATGAAAATATACATATTTGTGCTAATTATAGATAAATAATTCTATTAATGTCAAACAAACGACCACAAATAGATCAATGGGTCTACTAAGTACAACAGCAACAATACACTGTGGGAGCACAATGACCACTCCTATAAACACCAAAGGCACATCTAATCTAAGATGCAAAAACTCTAGACTAGGAAAGAAAGAAGTGTCAATGGAAGAGCTCGATATATACAAGAACGGCTAAGGGTTTAAAAGATAAAAGCAAATGACTTGTCAGGCAGAAATGCCTTAGAGGAGGGCACAAGCGCAGTGCTCCCCATGTCTATCACCTAAAGAAGAGAGAGATTTTGCTACATTATTATGAAGTTAGAAATGCCATCCATGGTAGATTAATGATTCGTCCTTCAAGCATCAACCATCTATTAGTTATATACATACGAATTCTTAAACCATGTACTAGAAAATAGACCCTAGGCTATTCACCAACTGTTCATGTGATCAAAGAGTTATGTTTACAAAATAGGCCACCTGCATAATTTCTAAAATGATAATTTAAGTATGAAGACTGAAAGGTCCAAAAACACAAATTTTAAAATGGCGCATTTTTACTCATTTTCACAAGAGCACAGGAGGGAGCTTGATGAGAGGCCGGAGAGAAAGCATGGTGGGAGTGTGGGAGGAACTTGGAAGTGTCAAGAGCATGGGAAGGGGCACCTAGGGAGCTCGATTATAGAGTTTGAACTTTGGGGGCATCCAAGGAATGTCGTGCCCCTAACAGTGGCAGGATGCATGCTCCTGATTTTCGAGAACACACTCACCAGGGCCCTAGACAATCCCACTAGAAGCACGGTTCCGGGGTGGGAGCACCCCCTACGAGGACGCTTTCCATAACACTAGTCTCATTTACTTTTATATTTGCATTGTATTTAAAATTTTATATAACATTATTAATTGCTGAATTGCACTTAGTTACTAAGTCTTACAACCATTCACTTGTTCAAATTCATTTTGGATCAAGATACCCAGCACAGCTCAAATTAAAATCAATGATGTTGAGGTATAGTGAATAAATCAGCAATGAGTTCGAGAAGTTTCGGTTCACTGATGGAAAAAAAGTTTGAAAGAAGTACCAGAAAAAATTGGCCAATATTTGATGTTGTATTTACCAATCCTATGACTAGGATGCCACATTCAATTCATAAGGGGAGTCTGATGCAAGTGCATCCCTGAGTAGTTAGCAATCCCACATCACCCAAAAATATTTCCATTTTAGCATGTTTTGTTCTGTTTTGGCAAGGAGATCACTTGAAAGTTGACACATTGAAGTCCTCATTGTCCATCGGGTGTTCAACATCAATGGCTTGCTGGAGATCTCAACTTCATCCGATCTCAACTATTTACCACAGGTTGCAATAAAGTTTGGAGGAAAGACATGATCTCTCTTAATTTTGAAGCACATCATTTGCGAAGTAGTGGCCATTTATGGCTGCCACTTATTACACGGAAAGGAAATGTGGATAGAAATACGCTTTCCTAAATCTGTTGTTGACACAGTCAACTACGATAACCAAGAATTACAGAACATGGGACCACTACCTGAAGGTATAATAGAATCTTGAATTGTTTTAGCAGGGATAGAAAGTGAGGGCAAAGGATCATAGGACTGACAGAAAGATGGTTTGGAACGAGTAAAGGTAATCCAAGCCCAATCCCTAATGTCATGGCTAGTGTTTGATGGATGTAGGATTGGGAGAAGAGTCTATGGACTCGGGTCCTCTGATAAAAGGCTGTGGGCCTATGTAAAATGGCAAGGGAATTGTGACCCTAATCTTCAAGTTCGGAGTAGAAGGACATCAAAGAATAGAGTATAGTTAGGATAGGAAAGACCAACCCCATGTGTGCAGTATTTGTTTTGAATGTAGAAAGCTCAGATTCGATCTCTAAACTGTTCATGTAATGAGGACAATACTCCTGTAATGTTTCTTGGAATTTAAGGTCAAGAATTGGATTTCTGGTGGTTGCAATTTTGTATGCTTCCATTGCATTGTGGTCCCACATCTATGTTACTTCCATTTATTACAGTGCATTCTAAACACGCAGCTTGTAGTTGCATCATTCAACCTATATGCTTCCCTATCGCCTTCCCTCCGTTCATAAATATCTAAAGGTGTTCTAATGTCGTGGAACATTTATTTCATCTTATATATTTAATTGACTAGCCGCTTTACAAGCTGCTAGTCGTATAACATAGGGATTAATCCGAGCTAGTAGTAATATGCTAAATTGCTAATCATACCTTCGTTGATATGGCCAAATAATCCATAGCATATGTAGCTAGGATGCATATTAAGGGAATTAACAGACAAATTGACGATTGAATTTTCACGGGGAACTGTGTTATTCAATGCCTCCATTGATTACCATCCATGCTGAAACATTTTGAAAAATAAGAATGACGATCCTATTAGCTTTAACATGAAAGTCAGAAAAAAGTGTAAATAGTTGTACGAATAATCTATCAATGGAGTTACAAGTTTTGTTAAGACCCAAGGAAAAAACATCCCATGGATCTCACCTATTCAACATCCCATGTCACCATAAGGCTGTGCAAAATACCTCTGCCTTCGATGAAGCATATTTATTGCCCAAGACTAATTCGCATCTGAATGAAACCATTCTTGCTCTGGAGCATATATATTTTTTCACGATTTTAAGCTTCCAAATCATGCTTCTTATCCTCTCCTGGACCCGCTATCAACTTCATCTGGTATTTCTAGAGTAACTGGCAATGCAGGCTCCATTTTTTTCCCATTTTAAGTATTATTTTTGCTAATTTAATCCCAGTTTAGACCACTAAAGTTTTCTCAAATTGTTTAAATCTTGGATTCCATTCCTTCATAAAGTTGTTATATAAGACCCTTTTTAACTATGAAAGAAAGAACGCATCATTTACTCTATATCCCACACTTATTTAAGAAATTTCTTACAGAAATTTAAGCATGAGTAATTCCAAATGTTTATTTCTGGTAAACTAGCTCTAGTACCATCCTAGAATTCTTCTTCCAAAATACTCATACAAGTCCCAGGGGGCAGTTGCATTGATCATCAAAGTAATGTGAAATCTGTGAAAACTGAGAGATCCAAGGTTCAAATCCCCCTGGTTGTGACCTGGTTTACGGAGAGGACAGGCCATAGACCCCAGAGGTTTACTAGTAGTTACGTGTCAGGCGGACCATTGAGTTCCTCTGGGATACAAAAAAAAAATACTAATATTTACATATACAGTGCAACTTTTGCATTTAAATATAAAATTTTCACTACTACTGTTTATGCAAACTGGAATATGACCAAAACTGAGCAATTAAATACCTTAGGTTTCCTTGTTATCTTGGTATGCTTCCCATGACATGTCTGAATTTTGAGACAAGGCAACAGGACTTGTGTATTAAAATGCTCTTCCTAAAATCAAATCCACCCTTAATCTGAGCTGGAATACTCCAGCCCTGACAGCTTCACTGATTTTAAGCAGCTTCTATATTGTTTTGGTGCTCCTCCTTTGCAAGATCTTCATAAGTCTTCCTATCTTGGATCTTCAGAGTATCATCTTCATTGACTACTCTCAATCTAGGTAGATGCTCGCCAAAATTACAGAGATAGTTATTGTCCCACTAATTATCCCCGTGCTATGATTCATCAGCCACCCTTAGAAGATAGAACTGCATATTATAAATTAACGTTAATGCAGATTAGTTATTGGCTGGGAAACCTGAACCCACTTGCTTGTGGATTATCACTTTGTCACCCTGATCCAAGCTAAAGTGATTTTTCTTCTGGTAAAGATGAACCCACTAACACCATCCCCAAATGTGGCAGTTCAAATCACTTCTGACAAATAATCCTCTCCCCACTAATAGTCCATTCATGCCCTATACGTTCCATCAAAGCATAATACAGTAAACTTTAGCAGTCACTCTGATCTATGATTTCAGTTATTGTTAAATTTTGTGATCCAATGAAGTAATCTGTTGGAAGTAAATGCCATCATGTATACTGTTTTAAGCTATCTTGCTCCGTGCTGTAAATCATATGCATTACAGGAGTGCGTGGCTGTCATCCTCAACATTATTTTCATTGCATAATTTGCATATTCTTTCATTCCAAGGGTTTATTGGTGTAGTCAATCGGGGAGGACTCTTGCAATGAAGGTTATGTGAAGTAGCATTATGAATATTATCTTTGTGTTCCAACCATAAAAACCTTTGTAGGTGCGGCGGAGGCATCAAGCTTGAGAAGAATTCAATTTCTGTTATAGCTTTTTTTTTTGGCAGTTAGGGGCTCAATACTGCTAGGAACATGTACCCATTAGGGTAAGGGAACCCTCGAAATACTTGATCCATGTGATCTAGGTTTCAATTCTGTAATTGTGTTCCTAATAGAAAATAAAGCAAGCATACTACATAACAGCTAACCATAAACACAAGCTGCTGAGTTTCTCTAAGCTAGTGGCATGTTGTTCGTCGTGAAATACTGAAGATTAAGCAAACAGAGAAATTAGTTCCATGGCATTGAATTTAAGATAACAGGAAGCCAGGTGCTCTTATCAGTGTGATCAAGATACTCAGGTTACAGACCATCATAGATTTCATGAATCCAGCAAAGGAACACTAAAAAGAGAACACATAAATATATCCATCGGCACATTATAAGACGATCAAACCCATCATTCATATCCAAAAGTGTCACTACTTCATTTTCAAGGCAGTACAAAAGCAAAGAGATCAGTAGAATCCTAAGAGCATAATAACAATAAAAACAAGCTGTATAAACAGCAAAACAAAATTCTCAAATGGAAAGTGCATAGCTAATATTATTACAAATCAAATTATAGATAGTGCTGCTGCTGCTCCTCCTGTTGTTGTCATCTCTTCCGAATGTGCTTAACCTTCTCCCATCCATTCTTGCATGCATGCTTAACCACTTTGAATCCCTTGTTTAGAATTTTCTTCAGGCTTTCAGCTCGCTCCTTAACTTGTTTCTCAAAATCACCCATATCTGTAATGAGAAATTTCAGAGAACCCACCTGAGTTTGTGACAAGAGTCTAAACCGAAAACCCAATACCACAATCCTGAATTCTCAGATGCCCAATAGCTTAAATACGAGATTTATGAGCTTTGGGCAGCAGAAATCCATTGGGTACCTAGCTGTTGCCTACCTGCCCAACTAATCCAGACCATAGAACTCATAACCCAGTCAGTCCTGCCAGCTGGCTAATGAGAGCTGGCACTAGGTGAAATTTCTTAGGACCCCACATGCAAAAGCAAATGTAATACAGGATTCAATAGGGCCTTGTGAAATCCCAAAAGCTAAGGCTTTCTATTCTTGGAGTTCAAAATCAGGTTGTGTAAAGTAAAACAAAGCTGCCCACACAGTAGAATAAACCATTAATAAATTGTGCATTCATGGCTACCATCAATTTTTTTAATATATTAGATAATGAGCATGGAAGCAATTTACCAATCCCCAGGTGCAGCAGCACCCATGCAGACCCATATGCTTCATTTTCCCATTATTTGCATTGATCATATCAATCAAATGCCATGCTAGTGGAGACAAGAGTAGACCCAGATCCTTCTTTTTTCTTCTGGTCGAATCAATCAAATAGTATACTACAGAAATTAAGGAATCTTTGGTTGAAATTTTCATTTTTAAGGGATTCTTCAACGACAAAACGCGAAGACGCTCCCTCCAAAATCGGGGCCCAAATAACAAACTCCAAATTAATGGACAGTTGGATTAATAAATTTGGAAAAAGAAGGAATTTTTGGTTGGAAAAAATCTGGGCCCAAATAACAAAGACCAAATTAATGGACAGTTGGATTAATAAATTTGGAAAAGGAAGGAATTTTTGGTTGGAAAAAGATTTGTTTGACAGGTAGATAATTTATTTAATCATAGTTGGATTGGATGGCCAAGAAATTTTATAACAAAAATTATTTATTTGAATATAAATGATAAATTATTAAAGATTTGAATATATTAAAATTAAAAAATTAAAAATATCTGTTAAAATTTGAATTAATTATTTGTTAATTTATTTTATTAAGAAAATAATTAATTAATATATTATATAAAATTTGCCTAATATAATTGAATTTGTTTACTTGTTAACTTAGTTTATTTTTAAATTTATAGAGCAGTTTAATTGGTGATTGTGGCATTGTGAAATATAATATAAATTGTGAGATTCCAAGTTTAAATCTTTATAGATATTAATCAAAAAAATATTATATATATATATATATATATATATATATATATATATATATATATATATATATATATAATTTTAATTATTACTAAATTTTAATTATTATTATTACTTGTGATTTGTTGGAATTATAAGTTTAATTTTTTCCAATCCAAATGCTATAGGGTTTTTCAAGGTGTTGAATTTATATATATAATCAAAAATTTATTTTAAACCGTAAGTATTAAGATTTAACCAAAAAAAATTCCAAAACTTATAATAGTTAGACTTCTCCCTAAAATTCTTCTTCACTTCTATTTTGTCATCTCTTTACTTTTATTAATAACTTCTCTACTGTAAAAGATGAAATTGTCACAATATGAGTTGAACTGTTTTTTTTTTTTTTTTATTGAATTGTGAATTCCTTCTTTGGTCTTTGATATTTCTAGAAATCTAACAAATTCATATAATTATACCACTGAATAAATCACAATCAACTTACATCATTACAATTAGATTTGTGGGAAATAATTAAATCATTACCTTATTTCACAAAATTAATTAATTTATTAAAAAAAAAACAATTACAAATATGAAGTTATATGGTAAGTCTTTGGTTTGACTATGTCTACTTCACATGGTAAGTCTTTGGTTTGACTATGTCTATAGATATTAAACCTCACTAAATGTTTTGTTATCAAAGTAAGTTGCTAAAACTATATGAAAAGGAATCCCAAAAAATTATATATATTTTAAATTAGATTGTCACTAAAAAAAAAAAAAAAAAAAAAATGTATACATAATAGATTGCCAAAATTAAATAAAATTAAATCTCAAAAAAATTATCTAAATGAAAGTGAATTCCAAAAAATTTCAAAAAAACATTGTTTCCTTTAAATTTAATTTATTTATTTTTTAATAAAATCCATATAAACTAAAAGTGATTTAAAATCTATACACACCCTCAAAAATATTCCAACGAATAAATGCAAAATTAAAATTAAATTTCAAAAAAATAATCTAAATGAAAGTGAATCCCAAAAAAATTAAAAAAACATTGTTTCCTTTAAATTTTATTTATTTATTTTTTAATAAAATCCATATAAACTAACAAGTAATTACGCCGAAGGCGTTCTATTGCGGAGTTTTACTTCGCGACACTGTTCAAAGATTCTTCGTTCGCCAACTGTCTTATTTTAATAATATTTTTTTTAATTGGTAGACCTGCTTACGTCAGGTTTTCTTCGACGTTGTTTTGCACCAAAAAAAAGTGCAAATGCTAGTTTAAAATCTATACACACCCTCAAAAATATTCCAACAAATACATGCGAAATTGACCATGTCTTATTTATTTTTAAATAAAATCCATATAAACTAACAAGTGATATAAAATCTATACACGTCCTCAAAAATATTCCAACGAATAGATGCGAAATTCACCATAAGTCTTAGCTTTGGTTTTGCCAACTTTATAAATGGCCACGTTTTGTCATCATGATAACGGCCAGGAATGTACACGATAAAGCCATTTAATATTTTTAATACAAATTAATATAACTAGCATTTTGCAAATAAAGATGCAAAAATAATGTCGAAGGTACCGCTAGACCTGCAATCACGCTGACGCTAGCTATGAATCTGCTGCCCAGACACAACCTGAGAGCAATCGATTTCCAACGTCTTTCTATTGTTAATGATTTTCTTGTGGTGAGCAGGAGAAATCACAAGGGCGGATCATTCCTTGGGCGTGAACTATGGGCAGGCATCGAACAATCTCCCTCAGCTGGCCGTGGTGGCGAGCGTCGTGCAGTCCATGGGAATAAGCCGCGTCAGGATCCCAAATGTCGACCCTGACGTATTGCGAGCATTTGCGTTCACAGGGATCTCTCTGATGGTGGACCTGCCCAACGGTTTCATCCCGCGTTTGGCTTCCAACAAGACCGAGTCGCTCCACTTGGTTTTCAAATACGTGAAGCCCTTCTTCCCGGCCACACGCATCTCTGTTATCTCAGTGGGCAACGAAGTCCTCTCCCTCACACTGGAGATCGCCGAATTCTTAGTGCAGGCCGTCGAAAACCTCCGCCTCGCGCTACGGGAGCTCGGCCTTGGTGTCATCAACCGTGAGGATCGACCGTCAAATTGCAAGTCTGCACAGAGCAAGTCAAACCACAAGGAGCCAACAACAAGGCCCAAATCAGACAGGTGGTACTGGACACGTGTCAGAGATTGTGTCGAAGACGACGAATCTCTACAGTGTCGAGAACTAAAACCCCACAATATAACGCCTTTAGCGTAATAATTTAAACTTTGATTATAAATAAAAATAATAATATTTATAAAATAATATATGAAATTGAAATTTAAAAAATTTTAATTAATTTTTTATTTATATTAAAAAAACATGAATGGGTCAATTGAACGGATTGGAAAAATGTTGTTATCCTTTCTAATTTAATTCAATTTTCTTAGGTTTTAGGTTTTAATTTATAATGAGTCCTTATAATATATATTTTTTATATAAATTAGTGTATATTGTTGAAATAATTAAATAAAATAAAAATTTTTTGAGGTAGTTTAATTAGTAATAGTGGTGAAAATAGTTTGATATATGAAGAGGTTTGAAGTTCAATTCTTCTAATTCCCCCGTATTTACAGAAGAGGTATAGGTAGGTATCTAGAAGTTATATTAGTAGTAGTTAGAACTGACCATGTATTATGTAATATGAGATACAAATATGAGATTTTGTAAATTTTTCTACATAACTAGCAATTGCACCACATGTTGCAAAAGAAACACCTTAAGGAAATAGCATAGGAAAGAGTAGCCTAGAAGAAATAAGATGTTGCAGAGAAGGAACCATCCGGAAGGAATGAAAGACAAATTTTCCATCGTGAAGGGATGAAAGGAAAATTTTGCTTCCATGGAAGGTGTAGTGGAGGTTTCAAAGATATTGTTGATAAGAGTTATCAACCAGAAACATTTGTCTTAGAAACTGAAATAGGCAATTGGGGATGAAAACATATATGTAAACCAACATAATCTGTTCACATATATAAAAATTTTGTTATAGATATTGAAATAGGAAATTGTGGGTGAAAATCCTTTGTTGATTAATAATCATTGGAAACAAGTATGAAATAAGCATGTAACTCAAATAATATTAACAAACTATCACACTTTTATTATCAGACCTAAATGCTCCTATATGCAACAACGATGGATTTCATCACTTAGGAGCAGTAAAAACAAGTTTATTGAGAAAACAACTCCAACACATTTGTAGAGAAATGGATTTCATCACTTAGGAGCAGTAAAAACAAGTTTATTAAGAAAACAACTCCAACACATTTGTAGATAAAATTATAACACAGTATCACAATTTTCTTATCATAACTAAATGTTCCTATATGCAACAACGATGGCTTTGATCAGTTCAAGAGTAGTAGAAACAAGTTTATTGAGAAAACAACTGTTGAATTGATGAACACGTCTTGCTCTATGGTGTTGGATATTGGGCACAGATTTCTTGACCTTGTATACAAGACTGTAAATTTGCATGTAGCTTATACTACATTAACCATGAAATTGTCAAAATTTAGGGCACACTTGCCATCACATTTGTAGAGAAAATTACAATAGAGTAACACATTTTTCTTATCATATCTAAATGTTCATATATGCAACAACTACCCCGTGCCTCATAGTTTACTTTTGTGCAACGAGGAGGAGAGGAGGAGTGTAAGGTGCAAGCTAGAATAACAAGAGAAAGAAGAATATTGTTTGGTACATTAGAATCTTGTTTGGGACTTAAGATAGATTCATTCTTTGCACATCTAGAGTAAAGCTTAATAATAAAAAAACTCACCATACTTTGATTTTTTTAAATAAATAACTTAAAAATTAGAATATTAATTTAATACATTCTACTCAATTACACATTTAACAAAGTTAATTTTAAAAAATACAAATATAAATTACTATTTTAAATAGAAATACTACAACACATTTAACAATATTCATTCAATTTTCCCCGATGCGGGTGACACGCTTGACACGGGTGGACAACAACGCCCAACTCACGCGGACTGCGGAGATCTCCAATGAAATTCCCCACCTGCAGTGGATCTAATCACCGCTATCGCTTCGCACGATCCTCACATAAACATAGATCACGCAGAATGGACAGGCCTGGTGTCAACTGACCCAGACCATCACCTCACCCTTATCTCCATTAATGACCATGATGCATAATCGAAGCGCCCACGCTAACCCTATGCACCTACCCAACTACCCGAGCTCCACACACGTATCACTCATTGCCTCTCCGACATTCCCCATCCACAATCCTATATATCCTCCCATTTGTCGGCCCCATCCCTCCTCGTCTACCCTCTCGCGCATTTAGCTTTCTGATATCGATGCTTGATGATACCAATCACCGCGAAGTCTAAGTCCCCGAAGTGGAGCCGCCCCCTGGCCGGTGCATTGTATCCTGTGCACTTGTCCCCCAGCCTCTGCAGCTTCTCCTGCCCCTATGTTTCCCCCGCCTCCCTTCCCAAGTGCACAATGGCACCCAGGCTGCGCCAATGCACAATTCGTGGTGGACAGCGAGGGGCTCTCCCAGGATGCTACCATCGCGGTGAGGAAAACTGCCTAGAATGGTTCGAAGGCTCCTCGTCAAACTCCCCAGCTAGCCATCATTCAGTTCCTAAGCAGCGCACAGACTCCTCTAGGATCCTGACACAAAGGGGAAGTCGTGGCGTGAGGAGGTCCACCTCCACCCCCAAAGCTCCTCTTCAGAGCATTCCGACCCCCAAATAGTCCGTGTAGGCCAATGAAGACACGACATTTGGATCATGGATTCCGACGACGTATGGACGAAGGTTCCTTAAGGAGTAGATCTAGACTCGCCCCATCCTCTGCGCTCCTTCAATTCTCCCCAAACGCACTGCTGCTGAAGTGGAAGTTGCAATGGAAGCGGCTGTTGCGCAGGCCCCTGCCTATCCCATATTTGAGGAAACTCCCCACCGCAGCGATGATGAGGATGAATAATGCTTGCGTTTTTGTTCAGTCTTATTTTGTTTTTTTTCCATTTGTGCCCGCAGGGCTTTACTGTCATGTCCTACTCCTATGCTCCTAAATGTATTAGCGCTACTACACACAAAGTTATTCTTGCTCACAAGTTTTGTCTAGGCTAGTCCCCTCCCCCGCGGCAGCCCAGAAACAATGTAATAAAGGCAGGGATTAGTTAAGCGCAGCTTACCAACCCTGCATGTAAACTATGTACTTTTATGTTTTCGAAATTAATATATTAGCACAACTTATGTAATATTCCTAATTAGCAATGGCTAATTGGAATATTCAATTTTTCTCAATTTTGCCTTATACAGTTATTTTATAAATAAAAGGTGAGTAGAGGGGGACATAACTCACTTTAGAAATAAAATTTCACTCCCTAGTAGCACAACGTTGTAACTGAAGTGAACCAAGGGGGGCAAAAGGACCACGTAGGGAAGGGGCCCACGTGAACACTTCGAGAGATAGCGCAGGTTGAGTTGGCAACGTGGGGCCAAGGAGGCTACGTTGGACGAGAGGCCTAGGGTTTGAGAGAGAGAGAGGCGTTATATAAGGAGGAGAGCCTCATTTGGAGCATTCGATGTTATGATATGAGCTGGTCATTCGACTTCTTGAGCACGCTAGTTGTTTAGCTTGTCTCAAAGACCTGTTTAGTGCAACGAGTGCGTTGCGGAGATCTCACCTCCCCGGGGACTTTTAGTGCCGCTCGGTGAGGTTTTCTTCGTATTTTGGTGGGAGGATTGAGTTTTTGTTTGTGGAGGAGCTTCTCTTCTAGAGACCCATACTCCGAGAGGGAGGACGCGGTTCACTTGGTGGGGAGTTTGGTTTGATCTTGTTCGAGGATTCGTGCTCGAGATTGAGCAAGGGGCCAACCCTTGCCCATTGGAGATTTTTGGTGGAGTTTGAGGCGTATTTTTGAGTGTTCTCTTCAGGGACAACGCAGCCTGAGGGATAGCGTAGATCCCCAAGGAGGTGTTTTTGAGGTCGGCTATTTGCGAAAATCTTTCTGGGATTTTTTGGGTTTGATGAGTAGAGGTTGATTCCGATTTCAGCATTTTTTAAGGTGGGGAGCAGCCCCAAATATTCATGTGATTCCAAAGAATAGCAAGAACACAACATTCTACGATAGCTTTGATGTATCAATTTGCAACCATTTCTCTATCATTCCGAGAGCTTTTCTTCACTTGTCCTGTGCAAGTCTAGGTGCCATCACTCCGATCACCTATTGTACTCATTTCTATTCTCAATATAATAAAATGGCTTGGCATTCTATCTATATTTATTGAGTATCTGTTTATGTCTACATTGCTATTATATGCTTGCACTACTGTTATTTTTATCTATCTGGGCATTACTGTTAGTATACCACTTGGTGTGTTTACCCCATACTCTTAGACAGAGTCTAGAAAGGGCCAGGTAGCCTCCAGATCTCACCCTCTTTCATGAGGTGACATATTTGGTAAACACCCTCCCAGTCCATCTCTGGTTGGAGTTTGTTGTGTTTGAGAGATATCCCTGAAAAGGGATATTACAACTTACCAAAAAAACAAAAGAAAAATTCACTCAAAAAATAATAATTACAAATAACCATTTTAAATAAAAATAATACAAAGAATCACATTAATTAACATGACCCTAGTGTACCTTCTTCTTATTACTTTTTAAATACCTCATGTTTGTAACTTATTCTTAATCACATAATGTCAATTTTGTTAAACTATAATCTACAAGTCTCACTTTTTATAGCTTTGGTGGAATGATAGAGTATCTAAATTCCCTTACCCTTTAAGAAGCATCCTCTATTATTGTACCACCCTCCTCTGCATCCAATCTACACATCTTAGCTTATTATTAATTAATTAAGAGTATAGAATTTTTAGGGTGGTGTCCTATGTGCGCTAAAATTCCCATGATATCCATCACAATGTATGGGGTTCATTGCAACCATGGATATATTATGTGAGTTGTTGTGATTCTTTTCTTGTGGCTAAAACTTAGTTTTGGTTGTCACCTAGTTATCATGATTCAAAACTTTGTTATCATCTCAAATCCTTACAGAATTAGATATATTTTGTGAGATAATGTGATGTTTTGTTTGTCACTGATTCAAAAATAAGTTATTATACCATAATACCACAATATTGACTTTCTCATTATTATTTTTGTTTATGAACCCTTTAAAAAAATACCTCAGCATCCAATATAGACATCTTAGTTTATTCTTAATTGATCAAGAGTATAGAATTTTTAGGGTGGTGTTCTATGTGGACTAAAATTCCTATGATGTCCATCACAATGTATGGGGTTCATTGCAACCATGGATATATTTTGTGAGTTGTTGTGATTTTTTTCTTGTGGCTAAAAATTAGTTTTGGTTGTCACCTAGTTATCATGATTCAAAAATTTGTTATCATCTCATATCCTTGTAGCATTAGATATATTTTGTGAGCTAATGTGATGTTTTGTTTGTCACAATAATTCAAAAATAAGTTATTATACCACAATATTGACTTTCTCATTGTATGTTTTTTTTATGAACCCTTTAAAAAACCACGGGAACATTTGATTTTACACTGTGATCTCCCCAGCATGGGGGGGTTTTAAAAATTTGAGAGTAAATTGAGCAGTTATTTTTAGAAATTGTTATATAAGATAGGAAATTTGGATTGTTTGTAGACAATATCGATGTCATAAAGATATC
The DNA here is from genome assembly GCA_034641835.2 of Pinus albicaulis. Classification (NCBI taxonomy): domain Eukaryota; kingdom Viridiplantae; phylum Streptophyta; class Pinopsida; order Pinales; family Pinaceae; genus Pinus; species Pinus albicaulis. The sequence goes on from CM076581.1 coordinate 491,728,909, forward strand.
TATTTTGATTTTTTTAGTGTCTCTGCCACCATGCATCTAATAGGATCCATTTCAGCTGAGAAATGTCAATAGATCATTGTGTGAATGATAACTGTGACATGCCTAGTCATTTTGATCGTGGATGGGGTTACAAACTAATAACTTGTGAAATCCCTAGCCATTTTATTTGATTGTGGATCATGTTATAAACTAGAATACACTCTCTCTTCAGAAGAATCTACAATACATATTGGATAGAGGGAAAGGTTATGATAAAACTTGTACAAAAAACCCTAAGGACTAAGTGGGTTTTTTCTTTTTAAGCTTTGTTTGGAATTGAATATATATATATATATATATATATATATATATATATATATATATATATATATATATATATAATCATAATCTAAAATTATGTAGTGAAAAATTTGTTTAAAATTTCATAATAAAAAATTGAATAAGTTTGACATCATATAATATGAAAATTGTTTATGATTATAATGTAAAAAACATGTAAGGTTTTTTAAATCTATATTATATATCAGAGCCCTTTAAATAAACTACATTCTGCATGAATACCATGGGTCAATACTATGGGTTTTCTATAGTTTATTATTATTAGACATTTGATCTCTGTTGGATTTTGGTAGATCCATAGTTAATATTGATCTAGGCCATATTAATTCCCCCCTTTAAATAAACTACATTCCACATGAATACCATGGGTCAATACCATGGGCTGTTTTTATAGTTTATTATTATTTTATTATTTTTAGTTTTTATTGTATTTTGACGTAGTTAAAATATCCATTACATTATGTCAATATTTTTATTTAATTTACTTTTATTTTTATTTTTGTGTAATTTGACATAGTCTCATCAAATCTAAATTCAATCTAATTTATTAAAAAGAAAAAAAAAACTAACATTATAAAAAACATATAAAAAACTATTTACTTGTGAATCTAATGGCCTAAAACATTTCAATCCTCTAACATTTGATCCAATGGCTCAGACATGGACATAGTGGCAGCTAGGGGAGTTGTTTTCAAATAGGAATGCCTTAAGACGTAAAAATAAATAAAATAATAAAGTAAAAATTATTAATTATTAAAATTAAAAATTAATTCATTTCTATAATTAAATTTAGTCAATTTTATTCTAAAATAAATACATTTATCAATATAAAAATAAAAATCATATAAAACAAGTTAAAATTATATACAAAGTATAATTTTATTTTTAAATGAGAGAAAAATTTAAAAACATTTAATATAAAATTTGTAAAAGTATATCACATGTTATTGGTGCCTTGTGTTTACTTTGAAAAAACAAAAAGGTGTTAACATTTTCAATGTGATGTTTTGATTTTGTCATCACCTTATTTTAATATTTTTACTTGTTTAGATTACAAATTCTAACAACATCACATGTTATTCTTGACTTGGGTTTATTGTTAAAAAAAAACGGTGTTTAACATTTTCAATGCGATATTTTGATTTAATTATTTTGGGAAAATTATTTTTTGTAAGCTTGGAAAAACTACATCTTCATCATGTCCAATATATCACCCCAATCGAGGTGGGGAATTGAACCAGTGACTTCACATCAAGGAGTGTCTTAATGGAGCACCCGATCACTAGTCTATCCAAGACACCGTAGACTTTTTTGGGGAAATTATTGGTTAAGATGACTAATTTTATAAATTCTTTTGAACAAATTATTATTATTATTATTATTCTCAAGGAAAAATTGTAATTTTCATTAAAATAATTGAAAAGTACATTTTGCATATGCATTGGAGTGCATTCAAAAAATGGTTGTTTTTTATAGCCGTCAATAAAAAATAAATACAAAAAAAAAGTTGGCCTATGAAGCCTCTTTCAGTTCAGAATCAGTTTTTAATAGCATAAAACATATTTAAACAAAATCATTAACGAGATAGCCTCATGTCATCTAGGATAGAATATCTAACAAGAAGTGCCATAAAGAACAACAAGTACATAGATGGGTCCTCAATCCTGTGCATATTCCACTTGCAGACCTTCTATAAAAGGCATGGGCTAGAACTCATAAAATGTGTTGTTGACATGTTCTGAGATCTCCCATATATGCCTAATGCTAGTTGCACACCCGTTTTGGAAGGGTCATCAACAATGGTATTCCTCTCCCTGTAAATATGACGACAATAAATTTGATCAAAACTTCTCTTCAATTGCAATACCTCCTATAGGATGGGAATGAGTGTGAGCATGCGACATCTGGATACTTCATTAAACCAATTTATAATTATTAAAGAACAACCAAAGGTTTGAAGTTGCATGCATCCTTTTTCAATAGAAAATATTAATAGAGGCTTAAGACTGAGCAATTTAGCATAATTATTTGATCCACGGCCCAAACCAATTTGAAGCTTGAAAAAATGGTTTTCATTTAAGTAAAGGATTGCTCCTCCCCTGCACTTTCCCCCAGCTTGGGAAGCTCCATCAAAATAGTCCTAGGACGAGATCGGTCCACTTCTTTAGAAGAGATGATATGAGACATGTGACTAGTGTCTTCATCCGGGATCAAATCATATATAGCCATGGAATGAGCTTCCACTCTTTCAGGAGTTGTTACTTTCTCCTAGAAAATTAACTTATTTTGGGCAATCCATATCCCCTAACAAAGAATGGGAGGGATATTTTGAGCTTCTTTGAATGTGCCTGATCCCACCAAGATTTCTAGACTTCTATTTAAGATATTCCTCGCTATAAGAAATCAACCAATAAAGAAATGCGAACAGTATTCCAAATAGCACTTATAAAATAGCATCCCAGAAATAAATGTTCAAATGTTTCCTTGGTGGATTTACAAAGAGGGCACCAACTCAAACCTAAGAAATTTCTCCTTTTTAAATTTTCACCCATAGGAAGCTTATTTCCTATGATGCACCATTGAAAAAGTCTAGATTTCATGGGACATTTTAGCCTCCACAACTTCCACCACCAAACTAATGCCCTAGAATTTTTCTCTGCAATGATAAATAAATACCATGTATTACACATGTATTCTCCTTGAGGAGAGTGAACCCATTGCAAAATGTCAGCCCTATCCCTCAACCTCACATGAGAAATGCTGAGCGAGGTGGTGTAATTATGTTAGAGACTTGACCATGCAATTAGCATATTTAAATGATTTACATCCATCCATCCTTGAGCCCAGATAAACATATTATCCAGATCTACCACCTAGTTTGGGGCTCTTCTCCCGTTTACATTAAGAAAATCAACCATCTCCTATGGCAGATTATGATTTTCCCCACATTCAACTCATGAGTCGTGTCCAATTCATAATCTTTCACCGTAACCCACCTTTCATGTTATCCCCTGCTTAATTACACTAAAGGATTCGATAACTACTTTCCAAACCACAAAAATATTTTTATTAAGCTTATTTGGGGATTTAATCTAGTCTTCAACATAATCTGGGTAAATATACTTCCTATAAACCTCCTATGTACATAATATTTTAGTGGATATCAGCCTCCAACGTACCTTGGTAGCTAAATCCTTTGAGAAAGATACCATATTTTTCAAAACCCAACCTTCCCATTTCTTTGGGAGGGTTATTTTATCCCATTTTATCCAAGGGGAAACTCTACCATCCTTTGAGCCCAATCAAAGAAATATGAAACAAATCTTACGAATATAATTAAGGATTGCTTTAGGAATCCAAGACAAATACATCCAAAACACTTGGATGGCCTCTAAAAAAAAATTATGAGCAGAAGTCTACCAACCTGAGAGAGCCACATGAAGCTCTAGACCTTTAGTCTTTTTATTTTTATTTTTTATTTTTTATCTTTACTATAAGCCAACTCTAATTGGCCTTTTTTTAGTCTTTGGATTTTAGGTGAAAACCCGAATATTTGAGTCCTTCATTAGTGATATTTGAATGGAAAGAAAATAAATTTTGTGAATTGATAAGCTCCTCCCTAGCTAGACCAATTTTAGACAAAGTTGATTTATGAAGGTTAATCTTCATACCTAAAGCATTTTCAAACAGTGATGGACCTGATTTGATAGATATTAAATCCCTTATGGACCCATCACTGAACAAAAAAATGTCATTGACAAATAGAAGATGTGTAATGGTCAAATCATTTACCACTAAAGTTCATTCTAGATCACCACTCCTTTTGGCCACAACTAACATACTACTTAAGCCTTCCACTATTGAAAGAAATAATAAGGTAGACAACGAACATCCTTGGTGAATTCCTCTTTCACCATGAAAAAAGGCTGAGGTCGGTCCATTGACAAGCAGCAAAAAATACATATATGTTATAAAAAAAATTACCCAAACTATAAAGCTTACCTCAAAACCTATGTGTGTCAACAACATTCTAATGTAGATCTAACTAACCCTGTCATATGCCTTAGACAAGTCGATTTTGATCACCATACCTTTTATCTTCTTAGTTTTTAAACTATGGAGACCCTCATGTGTAACCCCAATGGCCTCATGTATTTGCCTTCCTTCCAAGAAAGCAAATTTCTCCTTTGAAATATTCTGAGAGATAAACAACTTCAGTCTATTTGCAATAATTTTTGCAATGATTTTGTAAATGTTGTAGCATAAAGAAATAGGCCCAAATTCATCGAAGGAGCAAAGGGAGACAATGTTTGGAATAAGAGAAATAAACATGGAATTTAAAGTGTCATACATCCTTCCAGATAATCTACAATACTCCACCACATTTATAATATCAACCCCTAATTTATCAAATAATTCGGAGAAAAATTCAACTGGCCACCCATCAAGAACCAGACTTTTGTCCCATTGAAAATTATGCGGGACCTTCCACAACTATTCCTCTAACATCAACTACGTGAGAGATTAGTTTACATTATTGTTTGTGAATTTGGGGAAGTGATGGTCCAAGCTTATCACATCAACTAAAGAATATTCATGGGGAGTCTTAAAAAGGGAGCTAAATTGATCAATTCCTAGCCTTGTCAGGGCTTCGAAATTTGAGGTCTAGCCTCCATTCAGATCTTCCAAATCCCAAATAGGGTTTATGGCCTAGCGACCCTTTGCAAACTGTTGGACAAACTTTGAGTTTTCATCCCCACTCTTTAGTCAAATTACTATGCTTTTTAACCTTCAAGACTCCTCCTTTTCCTCCAAAATTCTCTTTTTGGTAGCTTCTAGTTGAATGATTCTTCGTTTGGAATCCGACGATACATAACCCCCCCACTTTCAGATCTTATAATTTCTCCAACTCTTGATTTACCTTCTTCAATGCATCCTCATCCCTTTGAAATTTTTCTTTAGATTTATACTATTTGACAGTTTCCATTTCAATCTCTTCAGATTATCTGAGAATTGACCCATGACATAACCTTCCCTTTCATGGCTACAGGGGATCCAATGATCTACCAAAATATTATGTAAACATGCATCCTTCATCCAAACCAAATTGAATTTAAAGTGGGACCTTGGCTTTCTGATTCCCCCTCTAAGTTCAAGGAAAATATGGTGATTATCATAACTACCCCCCACTCCAACCCACTATCAAAAGAGATATATTCTTTCTAACAAAGATTCATCTACCAAAAACCGATCAATCAATCGAGCGATCATAGCTTCTTCGATTATCCAATTTTGCTAGGTAGGTTTAGTCTTAATTAGATCAACATCACAAAGCTTATTCGTCTCCAAAATCTAGGAGAAGAATTTAGAGGGTGGACCAAGGTGGGCATGTTGGCCAAAAATTTCAGAGACAACCAAGGAAAAATTTAGATCACCCCCAACAATCAAATTATCAGAGTCCTTGAAAGAATGAGCCATCAAAATTTCCCAAAAAACATTTCTATTGAGACAAGGCTCGTAGATATTCACCAGCATTATCTACATACCCAATTCATCCATGAATATGTTAGCCCATGACACCCCTTTTGAGCCCCACGAACTCATAAATTTTATGGATATTTCATTAAAACCCACCGCTAAACTGCCAAACCTCCCTCTAGCACCAGACGCTACAAAGCTCCATCACGGAGATATGGATTCCAAGATCTCCACCACCTAGAGTTTCTTGTAGAAAAATGACATCAAAATTTTTCGATTGCACTAGTTGTTTGAGAGCTAGTTTTTTGGAGGGACTAGCCATCCCTTGAAAATTGAAAGAAAGGAACATCATAGGGCACCAAGAGCAGGGGGTTTCACTACTCTAGGTGCCCCAATAATGGATTTTTTCCTTCCTGTAGCAACATCCTAACTAGCTTTCAATTTTGCCCTAGAAAAATGAGATTGTCTACCCTAAGGGTTCCTTGTGATATTTGAGGGAAATGGAGGGCCCAAACCACCCATGGCCTCCAATGACATTAAATTTTTAACCTTCAACCTAAGTTTGTATCTAGAACAAGAATCAAAGGATGTCATTGATTCATTGGAAAGGGTAAGGGAGGGAATAGGGGATGGGCAACATACAGAAACATTGGAGATGACACAAGAGAGAAAACCCAAATAAAACCTAGAAGAAACATAGCTTAACAACAAGATTTTCATAGAAGAAGAGGGGATCGAGTCCATAAAAAACAAACAAAATGAGCTTATAATATTTGAAATGGGGAGGGAATTCAAAATGGTACCTGTTACAGGCGCATCAGACGAGGGAGGGTCAACCTCCTAAGAAACCTAGGCTGGAGCTTGCATCCTGACACTTTGTGGCCGCATGTCTTCATCTATCGAACTTGGTTCAGGATCTTTCTAGTGATTTACTAGAGTAAACTTCATCGGCTCTTTACCAATGAAATATTTCTCCCTGGGGACCCCCCACTGTGAAACTTCCTTCCTTACCTCCCAAAATAGGGCAAAGTAAAGTCCTTTAGAACATGACCCACTTTATGACATCTACGACACCTGAAGGGAATGCCTTCATAATCTAGATTTTTCCTATGTGAAAACCCTTGGTAAGTAATATTTAGGGTTGCAATCAACCCCTCACGAGTATTTAGATTGACCATAATACATGTTATTTCCATTCTTTCAGTCCCTTCAAAAGATTTGTTTGCTTTAAAAAAGGACCCTAACTTGTCCCTGATAATTCGAAAGATGTCCTACGACCAAAAATACATGGGAAATCCTGGGAGTCTCACCCATACCGACCATACCCCTAAATTTTCTCTACTGACATGGAATACAGGACTCCACCTCTTTAGTAATATTGGGGTTGAATCTATGCACCATTTCATGCTCAACATCCAATTGAAAGCTTCCGTCAATTTGAATCTTAATGCGAACCAACCCCTCATAAGAGTTCTGACCACTGGTAAATTTGGGATTTCCTTCTCCCATACTGACTTAACTCATTCACAAATATTCTCGACAGAGAATTCCCTTCCATGGAATTTTCCTACGAACACCTGATTAACGATGTCCATAACCTCCTCAAATTGCATGCCTTCATTTAGAGCCAAGTTCTCCAAATTTGATTTAACCTTTTTGCATTGGAATTTCTTCTGCTTCTTTTCATCCCTCATCATGACCTCCGAGTTGGGATGCTCTGTAGTAATTTCACTCTGCAAAGGGAGCACACCACTCCTTCCTATCTAGTTTTCATAATATTCCAACACCACATTTACACAATCTGGGAGTCCTCTAAAATATGCCCCTACATGCTCACCTAGGATACCCCCACAGAAATTATAAAAACAACCAAACCCTAGACTTACTTTGTCAATGGCACTCGAAAACCACTAAAGAACATGGACTCTATTCTAGATTTTTCCACCCCATCCCTTACCACCTTGATAGGAAAACCCATGTTATCACTCATAAAATTGTGAAACATTACTTGACATGGTCATACCGTTCACTCATCAAAAGGATAAGGTCTCCCTAAGCCTTTTCAAGTTGGTATAGGAAAATTTCATTTTTTTTTACATATTTAACCTATCCTAAGGTTTAAGGTCACCTCCATTTATGTCATGTCATGTCCCATCAGTCCTCATATGGTATTAGTTTTCATTCCCCATGCATTTAAATTCAAAAAGGGCATTTGTGTCAATTTTCCAAGTTTTCGTAGCGTTTTATACAACAAAAAGGCAGTTTTCACTACGAAACTATCAGAGGTTAAACTAATAACACTACGAAATTTTTTTTTCTTACCTGTCTTGTCAAATTAGATATGAAATGTCATTCCATGATTGCAGGAGTTAGGGTAGAGGTCATTCGAGTCTTTTATGGTTAATTCAAAGGTACACAGTCATGTCTGAGGTCATCATTACCCTTTTTGGCATGTATGTGTCATGATTAAATAATGAGTTGTCATTTAAACCATAAAACCTTACCCTAATTACCCTTTTTTTCATACTTCGCTTTATCTTTGCATGTAATTAGATCTCTGGAGAGCTTCTTCATCAAGCCAAGTAGGTTGTTGGCAAATTTTGAATTTGCAAGTGTCATCAAGAAAGCGAGGTTGTGAAGATATAAAGCACCCATGGCTGCTACGAAGAAAATAAAAAAAGGTGGTCATTGCCACATGTATGAGCCCATGGACATGAATTTGTCCAATGAAGACCCAACTGCCATGGAGGTTTTCAGAAGAACAGGTTGCTTGAAATTCTGTCAAAGGTTGCAGGATTGTCATCTACAGGTTTCCAAGGATTTTGCTAACAGCTTCACTGGAACAGCTTCAAAAGTGGGAATTCTGAACCTAACAGTGACACCAGACAGCATTTCAACAGCGACATGAATCCCTAGAGGAGGGGAATAGTTGTTTCATCAAATTTACAATGCAGGACTGCAAAGATTTCAATTCAAACCAGAACACAGTGAAATTGATTTGAAAAATGCTATCCCCAGGGGTTTCATGAAGGGAAATTATTCAAAGTTGTTGATGATCATCCAAAACTATTTTACCTGTGAAGGATGGTTTCACATGGTCTACTCCTAACACCTCAGAATTCTGTTGCATTTTGTGGGTAAGAGGTCACTTGACTTGCCTTTTTATTTATATAGAAGTCTAGGGAAAATGTCAGATAAGTTTCAAATCAAGAAAGAAGGCAATGAAACTTCTCTTTTTCATCATGGTTTGATTAAGCTATTAGTGTTAGAGGAATTGAAGAGACTAGACAAAGATTGGACTTCCTTTCTGTTCATGATTGGTTATGAAATTGATGTTGTCACTCCTAAGAGAGCCTCCAAACCTAAAAAAAATTCATCACCAACTGTGGCAGAGGAAGTTGAAGAAGGGAATAGATCATCTCCTCCAGAACCAATGAGCATGGGGGCAGAGCCTTTGCAAAATATTGACACACCTAAAACAACACCTGCAAAACAGAAGCAAACAGTCAGCAAACAAAGCAACAAGAGAGTTACTAGGAGCCAAACATTGGCTAAAGGAAACTTAGAGGACATCTTGCATGCAATTGAAATTGAATAAACTCCCATTGTCTAAGCTGAAGACATTGAAGATGGAGGAAGAAAGTTGAAGAAAGGTAAGACAACTAAAAAATAGAGTTTGCAGGTGATGATGTTGGTTTCATGTTTCAACCTAGAAATCCAATGACCAGACATGCAAGAAAGGTCATGGAAAGCAGCAAAGAGTTTGAGAAGATAAATGAAACTGCTCAGCCACCAAGCATCATAGATCTCTCTTCACCTGCAAAAGAAGAGTTGGTTATCAAAAAAAGGAAGGGTAAAGAGAAAATTAGTGAAAAATCATAAATTGAAACCCTTAAAGAGCAGTTGAAGGTGGCAAGTGAAGAGATATCAGTTTTAAAGCAAGAGGCAAAGAAACACAGAGTTGAGAAAGTTCAGTTTGAGCAAATGATAAAAATCTAGGAAGATCAAGTCACCAATGTTTCAAAGACCTTGGACAATACAGAAAAGTTGAAAAATTGGACTCAACCACTAAGAGGAGAGGTCAAACACATCAAAAAGGTAAATTTTCACTTACAATCCAAGAACAGGGTATTAAAGGACAAAGTGCAAGATCTTCAAGAACAATTGGATCTAATTCATGTGGAGTTGGAGAAGAAAGGATTGAAAATGACAGTGGTAGAGGAGCCCATTAGGTAACTGATTGTGAATGAGGAGGAAACACCACAGGAGTAATAAGGTAAGATGGAATATGTTTTAGGAGGTTCATAACATGCAGAGAACCCAAATTTTGCAGCTGGAGGACAGTTTTTGAAGATAATCTTGAGAGGAGCAATTTCTGGTTTTTTGCATCTTTTCGTAACGTACCTCAAGCTTAAAGCCAGAAATACACTACGAAAAAACATGCAAGTTATTTCTTGCATTTAAACTCAGTTTTGGCATGTTTTAAGGAGAGAGGTTGATGGTTAAAAGGTGTCATGACATGATTAAGGTGTTGGAACAACAAAGAAGTCAAGAAGATTGATGAAAAAACCATTTTTCCCACATTACTAAAACTCGCTACGAAACTGCCCTGTTTTCGTAGCGAGCAATTGTTGAAGGATTTTGAGCATCTTAAAATAAAATTTTGACAGCTGGAGACCTCCAACATGTCAGTGGACCTTATCAGCAAATATTTATGACTCAAAGAGAGTGCCATGTAGCCAGGTCATCAGTCAAAACAACGTTAAAGATGAAGGTCATACATTCCTAAAAAGCAGGGTTATGTTCCACATATATAGGGGTGATATAAATATGTAAAGTGGTGGTGAACTTGGTCATTTGTCCTTCGAGAATGTGAACTTCATTATGTAACCGTCATGTAACTATTTCACAGATAAGATAAAATAATGTAATAAATATGAGATAGAGTCCTATTAGGAGTTTGTTTCTTTAAAGGTAGCTGTCAGTTTTCTGTTTTAAGTTATTGATTTCAGTTATGAAAGGTGTCATAGTATAATTCAAGGATATAGCCACCAGGCAGATCATCCATATTGTAAAGAATGTCTATTTATAGACAAAACATCGAAGAAGCAAAGGGTTGGAGAATATTGCACCAAATTGTTGCTTGTATGTTTTTGACCATTATCAGTGATACAAAGTGACATTCTACTTCCAGACCTGAGTTCTCGTGAGGTTTTTGATGTATTATTGATCTATATCTTATGTTTAATCACTTGCAGTAGATTTCATCTCTAATTACTCAGAATTCATAATATTATGCTCTGACTTCCTTTAGTGGTGAAATGACTGTGTTTTCCTATGTTTTGTGTGTGAAATATCTCTGTTAAAAACCTTTATCTGCCTCAGCTTCCATGTGAAGAAACATTGTCACTAAAACCACTTATTGTTGACTCCATAAGCACAATGGTAGCAAGCCTGCATTTTTCAACCTGCAATCATACAAAAACAAGTTATAATTCCATAGATTTATCCATCTAGTACTATCATTATTTAAATCATAAACCCCCCTTGAGAGAGCCCTCTCAAACTGAAGAGGCTAATCTTCAGTTAGAAGTGGTTTGAAAGAGTTACATTGAGTTGATTGATGAGCAACCAATCAATATCAATTTGGTGATAACAACCCCCACAAAACACCACCCTTGTCTGGGGAGGATTGTATAACCCTAGAATGTTTCCAATCAGAGAAACCCCAATAAACTGAAGTAACACTTAAAATTGCTTACCACAACATGAGTTTGTTCTACATCGCTAGGAAATCCTTGGAAAGAACTAACAACTATAATTTCCAAGGAGAAACATTGAGGTTGATAGGAGCTTACTAGAAAATCATGGGAAAAAATCCCTAAAGGCGAGGACTCCTCCAACCTTGAATACAACTCGATATTTTCCACCTATGAAACAGTCGAAGAAGGGGGAGGAAAACCTTATGATACAACCAAACCATTTCCAATGTTGGAATAGAAGAATAAATCCCTGACTTTGGAGTTCTAGGTGTTGCCCTAGGCTCCAACGCCAAATTTCGATGTGGCAGCTTAAACTAGATAGAAACATTCTCAAAGGGGTCAATTGAATAATCCATCTCATCCTCCATACCTCTGATCTTCTACATCCAATCCAACCTTAAACCATTAAAACTATAGAGAAAGAGAAAAACTCTCTAGTTCATACTACCAAATTTTGATTACCTCCACCGCCTTCCAATTTTAGATTCCCCAAACCATCACCTCCCTCATGTTGAAAATGGCACCAAGAATGATCCTAATTTATTTTTCCCTTGAATTAAATTAGGATAAAATTATAATTCCACATCACAAGACAAATTGTATGAGTTAACTAAGTTAGTTTGAATTATTTGGTTCAGTTAAATCAAGATGAGGGCCTAACTTGAGTCATGTAGAGTGTCTCCTATTTATAGGAGCCTAAGATGAGTTTATTTTGAGTTACAACTAATTAATCTAGTAAAACTGAGTTAAAGTTAGTTAAACTAGTTCCAAATATTGGAGGACCTAGTGGGAGGTCTAGTAGTGATCTGAAAGGAGTGTATTATTTTTGTTGTGCTAAGTTTCCTTTCAATTAAATAAACATGTACAAATTGTCTCCATAATTTTGCTTAAGGTATGAGAGATTTAACCATGAAACTTAGATGAATTAGTGAACTTTAAGCATGTAAATAAGCCTTAAAAACACTGAACAATAGTGCACAACAGAGAAAAACATTCACACATAAGTTTTACACAGTAGGGATGATAAAGCAGTTCACCCCTCCTGGGCTACATCTGTTGTTCTAGCTCCCAAATGCATGTCCCTCTTTTTCATTATGCTAAAAACTGTAAATTACATATGTTTGTAGGCCTCTAATGCTTGACTTCTTTGCAGCAATGGCTCCAGAATGCTCAAATTAGTCTAGGTAGACTCTTGTTTCACCAAAATTGGTTGAAAATTGACCTCCCAATGCATTATTCCCAATGATAGCTAGAAAAGCTCCACTAAATGTGGAGTCTGGCAGTTTAAATGCAGATAAATTAATAGTTTAGCCCTAAACTTAGGGCGCACTCCAAAAATGGCGGGCGGATAAGGTTATCATTACTTGTAAGTGGTGGGGTGGTCACATGCCACCCCCACCGTTACTTTTTCTTACGGTTTGAACTCCGCTGCATTCGTTGGAACCGTGAGTCGTGGCAATATTCCACAACATTAACCGTTGCATTAACGTTACTCTGCATGTGAACAAGTTAAACAACCCATTTGCAACAAGCCCGCCGGATGTCGGAACCTGGAGTTAAGGTTCCACAATGTTTTAAACCGTCGCCTTAAATATTTACCTCCACATGTGAACAAGTTTGACCACCCGCCAGCGGTTTAGCTTTGATGCTGTGGTTTTTCACAGAGCCATGGTTCTGGTGCTCGGTCACGTAAGAGGGGGGGATGGCCCTTCGGGGTTGGCTCCCCAAGCCCTCAACACAGAAACTTTAACTCCATAGAACAAAGAGGCAACCGATATATGTTAAGAAACATTTCGTAGGTGGATTGGTAGCACGCGGGCTTGGTGGATGTGAGGTCGAGTGGTCAACTCCCCCGAACTACATATAATTTTACACCAACCTTATGAGGACATGTGGCGGCCAACGAGCTTGCCACGTGTCACTTAATCATTCGCCCACCTATAAACACATCCAATGGTCCAGCAGATTTGTACCTTCATCATCCAATGGCCCACAAAGTGCCATGTGGCACCACCACATTGGCTCAAAAGAAAATGGAATATTCCTAGAATATTCCCTGACTGTACCTGCAGGCTGATTGGGCATCCAGTCACCAAAATTTTTCTGTTTGGGAAAATGAACAAAACGCGATATCTTCCTCATACAACATCGGTTTTTTGAAACGTTCATAGCGCCAGAATTGCAACGATGAGACCTTTTTGGTCACGCAGGTTCGGACTTGTTTAGAGCACTTTAATTTTTTAGCATATGACTTGATCTCCTGATCACACCTCCCCACTGGGAAGCTTTTGGACCCCAAAAGCTCAGAGGACTACTGAACATGAAGATGAGGAGGTTGTGTCCCCACTCTTCCAATCTTAATCCACTGAAATTTCGTTAATTTCATTAATTGGAGCTTTTCACGAAACAACAAATGTTTCCTTGATTCTATTGACCAACCATTGTTGTTTTTGACAATGTCATGCTACACATTTTCTGAACTTGTAGAATAGCAACTTAACTTTGTAGTAAACTTCTTGTTTCTACATTGGTCTATAATCAAAGGAAACTTGAAATTACTCTCACCTTGCATCTTGTCCTTGTGGTGATTTTTTGTTGAATTAGCCTTGAACTTGTGTCGATTCCTGACCAAGTTTCTTCACCATTGTACCATGCCTTTCTGAAACTAGCAATGATCATTTCTGAATCTTGTGCCTTCTTTGTGAAGATGTTTTTCTCTTTCTTGAACCTTTGCAACTTCTTGCACTGACACTTTGTTTTCAGCACTGTCCGACACCAATGTCAACTGCTGCAACTGCATGTCATCTTCTTTCAAAGACAACCTGCTTTCAAAATGAAACAACTCGTTATATACATCAGTATTTGCATGAAAAGAATTATGTAGAACTTCTCTTTGTTTAATCATCATCAATTTCAATTTTTGGCTTGCATTGACGAGCCTCTTCATCTGCCCTGCATTAAATAAAGAAGTGTCTAGTTTTTTACGATGAGCTATCACAATGTACTCCTTGCCATCTTTGAATAAATGGTATTTTTTCTCATGGCGATGGAAGATAGCTTTCCTGTCATACAAGTAAGGACTGCCCAACACCATACCTGTTATATCAAGCGGAACAACATCTAATTCAATTGTGTCAATGAAATGTGCAGTTATTGCAAAGCGCAATATGCACTTCTTTGAAACCTGTAAATTTGCATCCTTGCAAATCCAACCAAGTGGATATGGTTTCAGATGTGGAATGGTCTCAAGATTAATTTTATTGACCAAGTCTTCAGAGATTAAATTCGCTTGTGAGCCACTTTCAAACAATGTGTCAACCTTGGTATGTTTGGAAATGACCCTCACATGAAACAATTCAATTCTCATCTCTTCATTTGGAGCTTGTATGTGACAGTTAGATACACTATAGCTAGGTTTAATTTTAATCTCTTTCCCCTTTATGTTATTTAGTCCCATAGCTATGATTTTTGTTTCATCTCCTGAATCTAACCCTAGGTCTTGTTCAGCTATTGCAATTGTCTTGCCTTTCTCCTTGACTTTCTCTTTGGCTTTAAAAATTTCTGGTTTCAACTCTGGATGAAGCTTCCAACAATGGTCCTCATCATGGATAGTTTTAGAACAGTGTTTGCAAAAGAATTTTCCCTTCTCTTTTCTAATATTTGCATTTCTCTTTATCTTCCATTTGCCTTTAAACTCATTTTCCTCATTCCCATCTAAGTTTTGTTTTCCCCTTGCCTCTAAATGTGTGGCTTGAAGACAAACCTCATCTAGGCTTGTAGGGTTAAACATGAGAATTTCATGTCTTAGGTAGGTATGTAAACCTCCTATATACTTGAGCAAAGTGTCTTGGCTATGCAAATCTACTCCTATCTAAAGACTCTTCTTCTAAATTCTTGAGTATACACTTGAACATTTTGTCCTTTCAATTTTTAAAATTTTTTCCAGTCCATTATGGATTTCTGCATGTGAGCTAATGGATAAAACTGTTGTTTTATTGCAGAAATGAAATCAGTCCATGATAAAATAATCTTACCATATTTCTTGATCTCCTCCTTTGTCTTGGCTTCCCACCAAACAAGTGTTGCACCTTCCATTCTCAATGAAGCTAGTTGGATTTTGGTGTCATCATCATGAAAATTTTGAATTCCCAAATAGACCTCTAATTGCCTAATCCAATTATCTAGCTTTTCTGCATTAACTTCACCATCAAACATTGGCAATTCAAACTTAATATCAAGTTTTAGAAAAGGACTTTTACCCATGTTATTTGACTTGTATGGCTGATGTACTGAAGATGAAGTAGATGATGATGAGGATGAAGATGAGGGTGATTATGGTGACTTTCCACTGTCTCCATTTCCTCCATTACCCTTCTTGGATTTATCTTCATCATTATGACCTCTTGACGATCCTTGTCCTTCCTTGTGAAGTTTGGACCTTTCCTCTTCTAGTTTATCATTCATTTCTTGATAAAGGATTTTCACCATTTCAATTAAGTCAAGAAATGATTTTCTATACACTCTTTCTTCCTCTTTGGGATCCATCTCTTCATGGATTTCTCCTTCTCCTGGAAGCATGCTTGATGATGCTTCTGCTTCTTTTGGGGGTGAGCTTGGTGGTGGAGAATGTGGCAATATTTCCCTCCTTTGTTGTGGCTCACTTTGAGAACTTCTTGCTTCCACCAATTTTCCTTCTCCTCTCTTAAGCTTGAGCCTAGTAAGCATGAAAACCCTTGAAAACAGTTAACAAATCCTTGCACATAAAAACACCAGAGATAAAACTCTAGCTCTGATACCAACTTGATCTGAAAGGAGTGTATTAGTTCTGTTGTGCTAAGTGTCCTTTCAGTTAAATAAACATGTACAAATTGTCTCCATAAGTTTGCTTAAGGTATGAGAGATTTACCCATGAAAAATAGATGAATTAGTGAACTTTAAGCATGTAAATAAGCCTTAAAAATACTGAACAACAGTGCATAACAGAGAAAAAAATTCACACATAAGTTTTAAACAGTAGGCATGATGAATCAGTTCACCCCTCTAGGGCTACATTTTCTGGTCCAGCTCCCAATGGCATGTCCCTCTTTGTCATTATTCTCAAAATTGTAAATTAAATATGTTTTCATGCCTCCAATGGTTGTTTTCTCTACACCAATGGCTCTAGAATGCTCAAATTAGTCTAGGTAGACTCTTGTTTCACCAAAATTGGTCGAAAATTGACCTCACAATGCATTTTTCCCAATGACAGCTAGAAAAGCTCCACTAAATGTGGAGACTGGCAGTTTAACTGCAGATAAATTAATAGTTTAGCCCTAAACTTAGGGCGTGCTTCAAATATGGTAGACAGATAAGGTTAGCATTACTTGTAAGGGTGTGGTGATCACATGCCACCCCCACCATTACTTCCACTTACGATTTGAATTCCACTGCATTCGCTGGAACCACAAGTCGTGGCAATATTCGGCAAAATTAACAGTTTCATTAACGTTACTTCGCATGTGAACAGGTTAAAAAAATCGTTTGCACCAAACCCGCCGGATGTCGGAACCTGGAGTTAAGGTTCCACAATTTTTTAAACCGTTGCCTTAAATGTTTACCTCCGCATGTGAACAGGTTTGGCTACCCATCGGTGGTTTAGCTTTGATGCTGTGGTTTTTCAAAGAGCCACGGTTCTGGCACTCGGTCACGTAGGAGGGGGGGCTAGCCACCCCAAGCCCTCAACGCATAAAATTTAACTCCATAGAACAAAGCGGCAACCGATATATGTTAAGAAACATTGCGTAGGTGGATTGGTAGCACACAGGCTTGGCAGATGCGAGGTCAGGTGGTAGACTCCCCCAGACTCCATATAATTTTAGACCAACGTTGTGAGGACATGTGGCGGCTGGTGGGCTTGCCACGTGTCACTCAATCATTCACCCACCTATAAACACATCCAACGGTCCAGCAGATTCGTACCTTCATGATCCAACGACCCACAATGTGCTACATGGTGCCACCACATTGGCTCGTAAGAAAATGGAATATTCCTAGAATATTCCATTGACTATACCTGCAATCTGACTCGGCATCAAGTCACCAAAATTTTGCTGTTTAGGAAAACGAATAGAACACGATATATTCCTCATACGACATCGGTTTTTCGAATCGTTCGCGGCGCCGGAATCGCAACGACGAGACCTTTCCTGTCGCTCAGGTTCGGACCTATTTCGAGCACTTTAATTTCTGAGCATATGACTTGATCTCCCGATCAAGTAGTGGGGTGTGTACTCAGTGATAAACAAGTTAACTGATAAATCAACCATAAATAACTCATGCATTCATAAAATACGAGCTACCCAGTTGGTATTGGAGTTCAAGGTAAGTGTACTATCAGTTTTATAATCATCCAAATTGTACAGGTGGTGCGTGCAGTCATAGGAAGGCCTATGATGGATTGTGCAGTTATGGATGAGGAATTTCCCTAATTAATAGGGGCTAATTCCCAAGGAAACAATGCAAGGAAATAGGGATTTGGGCAGGCTTGTATTTGGTTAAGTATTGACTAGGACTAGCTGGTGAAGCAGTGAGATAGATTGTGATGGTGCAGAGGTTACTCGGGCTTGAGCAAAGCATTGTAACCTTCTCTATTTTTCTAACTAATTCAATATACAGATAGGAGGGGTTTTTGGCTATGGCTTTCCCCTAGAAATCATTGTGCAATGTGTTGATTGTATTATTTATCTTGTATGCTTTATGATTTCGCGATCGTTTAATTGTTTCTATAATTGGTCGAGTAGATTCAAGTCTATCGTTTTAATAAATTATAATTAGCATTTGAAACTACAAGAAAAATCTATGTGGTATAAGAGATGAAATCACAATAAAAGAGAATAATTTGAAGTTGTCTTTGCAGGATCGAATTTGAAAAATATAATCTTCAGAGATAGCAGGATGACCTTCTACACATTGAAACAAGAATATGCCCTTGAGGGTAGTTCGAATTATATTTCTTGGAAGGACGAGATGGATGTGGTGTTGGAAGATAACCGGTTGAAGGAATTTGTAGATACTAAAATTCCTAAACCTCCAAAATTTGATGCTCAGGATCTAGCAGAGTGGAAGAAGTGTGTTACAAAAGTGATGAGGATCATATTGGAAGGAGTTCGAGATCATATTTTCTCGAACCTAAATGGGAAGGAGACTCCATATGAAATGTTGCAAGCCTTGATACACTTGTTTTAGAACAACAGTGACCACAAGAAACTGGCACTGAAGGACAAGCTTCAGAAAATCAAGATGGAAAAGGTAGACACAATACCACAGTACTTAAGCAAGTTCACCAATGCCAAGATGAGCTTGGGAGTGTTGGTATTACATTTTTTGAAGATGATATGGACAACCTAGCACTTTTGGGCCTTCCCAAGAGCTAACACAACTACCAGGAGTTGGTAAATGGGAGGGAGAAGCTACCAAAATGGGAGTGTTTGTGATCTGACTTGGTGCAAGAAGAGATAAGGTGGAACATTAGAGATGGAACCTCATCCAAGCATGATGATGAGGAGAATTTTGCATTGGCTGGAAAGGCTAAGAAATGGAAAGGGAATAAATCCCAATCCAAAGTATATTCTAGTCAAGCAGGCAAGAAGAAGGACTTGTTGGAGATTAAATGTTTTCACTATCATGAGCTGGGACATTATTACACGAAGTTTTGGCAGATGAAGCCTGGAAATAAGCCCTTAGGAGGAGCAGCAATTGAATCTATAACTTCACAATTCGAGTTGGATTTTACCCTCATTGCATGCATGGTGACATCGGTGATGGGTAGTGTGTGGTATCTGGATAGTGGAGCTTCATTCCATATGATGAGTAAAAAATAATTTTTCAGTGACTTGGAGGAGAAGGACCTTCAGATGCACATCGAGATGGAAAATAATGGAAGGCATAGCGCAAATAATATCATTATTGTTACTTTTCAGAGGGAGTTTGGTTCTCCTTTCATGCATGTTATGGGTTTGAGGAAGAATTTCATTTCAGTTGCTATGTTGGAATACCATGGCTACGATGTAATATTTAGCAAAGGAAATGCTTTCCTTCATCACATAGCCATAGGACAAGTGAAGCAGATTAAGGTCGGGTGAAGAACCTCTACAAATTGGATGTAGAAGACTAGGTTGCTTTGAACACAAAATCAAAGAAGGTGTAGGGCCGAGACATCGGTGAATTATGGCATAGGCGACTTGGCCATTTGCACCATGGAGCTTTGAAGATAATGCAACATATTTATATAGGACTTCCCAAGGGTGCACTAGGGAAAGATACACTTGAAAAGGTTGTACATTAGGGAAGTACACCAAAGCCACATTTCATGTTAAGGACATTCAAGCACAAGCGGTCCTTGAAAGAGTTCACTAAGATGTGTGTGGACCTTTCTTGATAGCCTCCACGACCAAGCATAGGTATTATGTTATATTTGTAGATGATTTCTCACGTAAGTGCTGGATATTATTAATGCAAAAGAAATACCAGACATTCTAAAAAATTTGTGAATTTAAAGCACTAGTTAGAAAGACACATGCAGGAAAGTGAAGGCTCTCAAGAGTGATATTGGCGGAGAATATGTGTCGAATGAGTTCAAGAAATTTTGTGCATCAAAAGGTATTCGACGAGAGTTGAAAACACCTCATAACCCACAACATAATGGGTTTGTTGTGAGGAAGAACATGAGTATTGTGGGAGTTGCACGTGAAATGTTGCATGATTAGGGCCTATTGTTGCACTTGTGGGCTAAAGCATGCAACACAACAATATATGTGCAGAATAGGATTCCTCATCATATTCTCGGGACGAGTACACTAGAAGAAGATTTTTTAGGTAAGAAACCAGATGTGGCACACTTTAGTATCTTTGGTTCATTAGTTTACTATCATGTTTCCAAGGATGCAAGGACAAATCTAGAACCGACAACAGAGTTGGGAATATTTGTGGGGTACACTGATACACCTCACAACTATCAGGTGTACCTACCATTTGACAGGATGATAGTTGTTTGTAGAGATGTGAATTTTTATGAAGAGAAAGTCATGTGATGTTCCATTGAGAGGGAGCTTCAGTTGCATGCATATGAGGAGATTTTGGCTCCAAACGAAGAACCTCGGGACGTTGTGGAGTAGCCACAAGCAGAGGAGCATAGAGTGGAAGCACCCACTCATGCAGACACATTTAGATATGGAAGGAAGTACACTATAGAGGCTAACAATTTGATGCATTATGCTAGAGATAACGTGGGATCACCCACATCACAGCGCACACATAGGAGGTCACTAGATTGATACGCTAGCTACATGGCTCTAATGAGCGAGAATGTGTAGATTGAGCCATTCTCATTCAAGGAAGCAGTGTAGCAACCAATATGGGTTGATGCCATGGTAGAGGAATATGGTCCCATTATCATGAACAATGCTTGGGAATTTGTCCCAAGGCTAGAGGACAAGTGAGTGGTAGGTTCCAGGTGGATCTACAAGGTGAAGCAAGCAACATATGGAAGTTTTGGGAAACATAAGGCCATATTTGTGGCCAAGGGGTTCTCTTAGGTGGAGGGAATTGATTATGAGGATACCTTTGCTCCAGTAGCAAGGTACTCTTCAATCAGATCAATTGTAGCACTTTCAATGCAAATGGGATGGAAGATACATCAGATGGATGTGAAGACAAATATCCTCAATGGAGTAATTGAGGAAGAGGTGTACATAGAGAAGCTGAAAGGATTTGATACCTTTGAAAGAGAGTCACATGTGTGCATTCTCAAGCGAGTGTTGTATGGATTGAAACAAGTATACCAAGATCGATAACTATTTCACCAGGTATACCAAGATGTTACTTCAGGTGAAGTGGTAGAGGCTACTATTTACAGGCAGTTTGTGGGTTCACTTATGTACTTTGTGAACACATGATCAAACATGTGTTATGCAGTTAACCATCTTAGTCAAGCAATGGATAAGCCAACCAAACTCTATTTGAAGGAAGCTAAGCATGTGTTGAGATACCTTAGGGGCCCCACTCATATTGTTCTTTGGTACAGATAGACAGAGGGAGTGAAGTTGCAAGGCTTCACAAATGCAGATTGGGCAGGGAGTCCATCAAACAAGAAGAGCACATCAGGAGGAATCTTTAGTATTGGGTCAACAATATTTTTTTGGTACAACATGAAGCAAATATCAGTTGCAATCAGTTCAGCAGAAGCATAGTATATGGTTGTTAGTCAAGCAACTTGTGAGGCTATCTGGATGAGGAAGATCCTTGTTGGGTTATTTGGTCAGTAGATGGATCCTACAGTGCTTTACTGTGACAATCAGAGCTATATCAAACTCTCTTTGAATCCAATTTTTCATGGTCGGTCCAAGCATATCGACATCCAGTATCACCATCTCATAGATTGTGTGTAGAGGCAGATCATGTTGCTGGAGTACATTCCTACAGAGGAATAGGATGCAAATATCTTGACTAAGGCATTTTCAAGAGGAAAATTTGAGTTCCATAGAGGTGGGATTGGGATATATGATATTCCCTTTCTTGCTGAGAGGGAGTGTTGAAAATGGCATCAAGAAAGATCCTAATTTAATTTTCCCTTGAATTAATTAGGAGAAAATTGTAATTCCACATCACAAGATAACTTGTATGAGTTAACTAAGTTAGTCTGACTTATTTGGTTTAGTTAATTCGAGTTGAGGGCCTAACTTGAGTCATATAGAGTGTCTCCTACTTTATAGGAGCCTAGGCTGAGTTTATTTTGAGCTGTAATTAATTAATTCAGTAAAATTGAGTTAAAGTCAGTTAAACTAGTTCCAACTGTTGGAGGAACTAGTGGGAGGTCTAGTAGTGGGGTGTGTACTCATTAATCAACTATTTAATTGATAAATCAACCATAAATATATCATGAATGCATGAAATATGAGTTACCTAGTTGTTATTGGAGTTCAAGGGCAGTGTACTATCAGTTGTATAATCATCCAAATTGTACAGGTGGCGCATGCAGTTAGAGAAAGGCCTATGATGGATTGTGCAGTTATGGATGAGGAATTTCCCTAATTAATAGGGGATAATTCCCAAGGAAACAATGCAAGGCAATAGAGACTTGTGAAGGCTTGTATTTGGTTAAGTATTTACCAGGACTAGCTTGTGGAAAAGTGAGATAGATCATGGTAGTGCAGAGGTTGCTCAGGCTTGAGAAAAGCATTGTAATATTCTCTATTTTTCTGACTAATGCAATATACAGATAGAAGGGGTTTTCAGTTGTGGCTTTCCACTAGAAATCACTGTGTAATGTGTTGGTTGAATTTTTTCTCTTGTATGCTTCGTTATTTCGTGATCATTTAATTGTTTCCGCAGTTGGTAGAGTAGATTCAAGTTTATTTTTTTAGTAAATTATACTTAGTATTTTGAATCTACAAGGAAAATATACACGTCAAAACTTCTATCAACCTTAAATAGGGGTCACTTTCTGACATTAACTGCAAACACCTACCTTAAGCTTGTAGACTCCAAAGTCGTAGGCCTCGAAACCACATAACCATTTTCGTGACAACCCATTTCATAAAACACGTGGGTGATGTTTATTATTATTAATTTTTTTGGTTTTGTATTAATTAATTTTCTTATTCTTATTCTTATTATATATATATATATATATATATATATATATATATATATATATATATATATATTTTTTTTTTTTTTTTTTATATTAAAATATTTTTTGTGTTATGATTTTGGTTGGAGTCATAGTGGATGTTTATTCTTGTATATGTCTTAATATATCATCTCCTCATTCATCGGTGGTTCACAACGATCTTTGATAGACATGAGGATGTTTAAAAAAATATTGGCTATAGGCTGGAATTAGGGAAGATGAGGAGTGATGATCCAACTTTGGAGATTTGGATTTTGATTCAATGAGGACTTCGATGTCAACACAAAATATATGGGCGATACTTCTCAGATTACCATTCCAATTATGGTCCCAATAATGTTTAACAAGAATTAGAAATTTGTTGGGATGTTTCATTTTCTTGAAGGAGGGTTGTTTAACCAAGCAAGACCGAAGATGCACCTGGATATTGATAGAGGCAAATTTACATGAGCGGTTGGTTGGCGAATTTGAGTTGCACTATCAAGGGCATAGTTGCATGCAACAAGTCGACTTCTAGAAGTTGTCATTTCACTGCTTCATATGTAAGAGGATTGGTCATATAATTGCATAGTGCGACATGTCTGTCGGGGGGAAATTACCTCCAAATAAGATATGGGTACACAAAATATTGGAGGATTCACAAAATCCTAAGTAAAGCACTCTTTTTGTAGACTCGAAGCTTGTGGAAGTAGTTGCACCACATAGTAAGGAATATTTGAAGAAGGTTAATGCGACAATGCCCAATTTATTATCTGAATTATCTTATATATGCAAGAACCCCTTACTTAAAGAAGATGTATGGTTTAAATCTCCACCTATTTCTCCCATTGATTTAAGCTCTTAGTCATTTATTCTATAGCATCCTTCACCCAATTCCCTTGACTTTAATCTTTTTACCATACCGAAGACAAGGTTCCTAAAGGCTCTTATAAATCCTTCATTTCCTCCTTTGGTTCCTTATCTAGACTATGTGTTTGTGAATTTTACTTTGTCTCAAAGCCTGTATTTATCTCCTTCCAAAATTCTAATGTAGGGTCATAGGACATATGATATTTGATCAAGGATATAGTCCTCTCCAAAAGCAAATTGTAGAGGGGGTTTGGTGGTAAACCCTCTTCAACGCAACCATGTTGGCCGAAAATCCAATTTATCAAAGGGTCAAAGGAAGACATGGGAAGACATTAGTCTTGGGAGGAAAAACACCATTTTGGGGTACCTAAAGTGAAGGATGACCCTCAGGAGGTGCAAAGATGATTCTTATTTATTTCAATCTCTGGGATTTGGGGTTCCCCAAAAAAATTATCCTTTAATCAACTAATGCATCACATCAAACTAGACATAATCATGTTACATGAGACAATGAAATTGGGTCAAAATGAATAGTCAATCATGATTGCATTCTTGAAATGATGGTCCCTCAATGCCATAGACAAAGATGGATTATTGAGGGGTCTTATCACTGCTTGGAGCCCTTCCCTCAATGCTATTTCTTCTTCCACATACTCTAGATCCATTTTTTTTGAGTTGGAAGTAAAAAATTTGGATGAGGTTTAGCAATTCCTCAACATCTATGGCCCTTACAATGATAGAGATTTTTTTGGAAACCCTACATGAGTTTGAAGTGTTATCAAGGACTCCTACTATCATAAGTGGGGATCTTAATTTCACCACAACCATATCAGAAGTGTGGGGGACTAGCCCACATTATGACCCATTAGAGGCTTTCTTTTGTCACCTTCTCGAACATATAATTATGGTGGTTATATGTCCTATTAAACTTATCCCTACCCGGAGGAATATGAGATCTAGATAAAACGTCATATCGAAGAGAATTGATAGATTTATAGTTTCAAAGTGCATATTGACATCAAAAATAATTTTTAAATCATGGGTGGAAGTGTGTGGGATATCAAACCATTACCACTTCTTCTTAGGATTGATGATCAAGATGATAAGCCACCATCTCCTTTCAAGTTTAATAAATCTCAGTTGTTGGAATTTTATTTTCAAAGGTTGGTCGAAGAAAACTGGATTCACTTGCATGAGGATTTGTATTCTTCCTATATCAATCAATTGAATAAAAATATATGTATTTAAAAAAATAAATTAAGCCTTGGGAAAAAAGCTTAAGGGAGAAATAGGAAGCAACTTTAAAAGAAATTGAATCCAAAACTAAAAACATTTTTTCATCAAATGGGTCAGGTGTCTTCTTTGTAGAGATGTTGGATTAGTTGAGATATGTTAAGTCCAGAAGCATGAAATCCTTGTCTAGGAGGGATAATTACGGAGGGAATAAATCAAAGCCATATGGATTCGGGAAGGCAATGCCAATACTAAATTCTTCCATCAAGTTGCAAAATTCAAGAAGAATATTAATACCATTTGGGAAATTGAGGACATAAATGGTATCCTAGTTATTTATTTCAAGTATAAGGTTAAATCAAGTGTACAGCATTTTAAAGTCTATTTTCAGAACCTCCACGATACCCTATTATGGAAATTGTGGAAACTCTCAAAAATTTTCCAAGAATGATATCTCCGGAAATGAACGACTTGCTAACTAAAGAGGTGATTGAATATGAAATCCTTGGGGTGTTGTCATCAATGCAAAAAGGGAAATGTCCAGGACCAAACGATTTATTTGTTTTTATAAACTTTCAAAGTCAGAACCTTGAAGGTTGTTAAGGAATCACAATCTAGGATTTGCATTTGTCAAATGCATATGATGGTGTTAGTTGGAATTTTTAACATTTATGCTTGATTTAATTTGGGATGGAAATCAAGGTTGTAAATGGTATAATAGGGTGCATATCTAAAGTCAATTTCGTGGTGATAATTAATGGGATTACTTCTCCCTTATTAAAGGCCTCCTGAGGCCTCAGGCAGGGATGCCCACTGTCTCCACTTTTGTTTCTACTGGTTGCAAAGACATTGAACAAATTGGTTGAAAAAGGGATTTTTTTTCAGGGCATATCAAAGGTATAAAGATTTAAAGTCAGGTTTTCATCTCACACCTTTTTTTATGGCATCT
This sequence comes from Pinus albicaulis, assembly GCA_034641835.2. Taxonomy (NCBI): domain Eukaryota; kingdom Viridiplantae; phylum Streptophyta; class Pinopsida; order Pinales; family Pinaceae; genus Pinus; species Pinus albicaulis. Next base: position 491,755,187 of record CM076581.1, read on the forward strand.
TTATATTTATTTTTGGATCTAATCCCTAAAATCTTAATTTGAAACACATCCTTGAGATATTTGAGTTGGTAATTGGTATGAAAACCAATGTAGACAAATCACTAGTTTCAATATCAAATCTTCGTGTCTTAGTAAAAAAATATCTTGTAGATCCCTTCTATTTTTAGTTCAAGGACTTCCAGGAAGGATTCAAATATTTGGTCTTCCATTTGAAGCCAATTTCATAACAAGTGGGTAATTGGACCTAGATCATAAAGAATATTGAGGCTAATATTTCATTATGGGCCAACATATTTTCGTCTAGAGGAGGGTGCTTGATTTTAATAAAATTAGTTCTAGAAGGCATTCATGTTTACTGGGCATCCATCATTTCAATTACAAAAGGTATTTTGTCAAAAGTTAGGAAATTATGTTTTATATTTTTTGGTCATGAAGTTGGAACTCTGAGGGTGTCCCTTTGGTTAAATGGACAATGATATCCTTGCAAAAAATTATGGGAAGATGGGGGCTCAAAAATATTGACCTCTTCATCCACTCCTTGGTTTAAAAAATCTTATGGAGATTATTGAACAACCATTCACTATGGGGCACGAAGATGAAAGGAAAATATTTTGAGGGGAAGTTAGTTATAGAATGGATCAGGAGCACCCAAAAAATGGTTCCCAAAGCTTTAGTTGTTTGGAAGTCTCTTTCTGGGGCCTTCCCCATCATAGGTGAATGGATTGCATAGAAAATCAGGGATGGTAGAAGCATATGAATTGGAAAGGATTTGTGGGTAGGAGTAGGGGATTCCTATAGTCTTTCTAAGAACCTTCTTGTATCCTTTCATTTAGCTGAAATATTTACTTTAGAAAATACTTATGTTAGAGATGCACGAGATTGGGATTTTAGGAGCTAGAAATCTCCCATAGTCTTGGGATTGGTTGATCCAAAGGAACAAGAGTGGAAGTGTTTTATTGGTTTATTTGTGGCAACATGATTAGACTATCCGAAGAGTTTGAGGACCAACTTATCTGGTCCAAAAATCATTCCTTAGGTTTCTTCACAGAAAAATTCGCCTACTAGTATGTGATGGAGGCCACTATGAATGTATAAGTAGCATGGAGATGGAGCTACATTTGGAAGTATATTGGTCCAATGAAACATAAAAAGCTCTTTTGATGGATATTTCAAATAATCTCATCACTTGGGATGTTGGCATCAAGTGTGGTTGGATTGGTCCAAGCCAGTGCCCATTATGCAAATTTGAGGCGGAGACAATATCTCATATTTTCATTGATTGTTCCATTACACAACAAGTTTGGTCCTTGGCTAAAAACATATTTCATCCCTATTCTACCAATTGGAATAAGATTTCATTAGTGGATTGTGTTTTGGAATTGGTGAATGATAAATTATTTATGGAATATCCTATCTTCCCTACAAATTTTGTACACTTTGTGTGGTGGGCATGAAACTATGTTATTTTCTAGGAGAAATTCATCCCCACAGAAATTGTGGCGGGGATTATTGAGTCATTGGTTAAACATTTTAATGTTAATCCAAAGAATAAGAAACAGAGGATCCCCATTGTTCCACAATTAATCGATGAATTTCCATGGGGTTTCTTCGACGGGGTGAGCCAGGGCCAACTTCTTACATATAGTGCAGGTGTTGCACTTTATATAGACAAATATCACTTTTATCATATCCGTTTGCTCCTGGTAGAGGCACAAAATCTAGAGCTAAGTTTGTAGCTGCTTTCTTACATGTATGTAATTTCTATAACATCAAGAAATTGCAAATTTGGGGAGATTCTAAATTATTCATAAGCTTGACAAATGGAAAGGTAGAAGTGGAAGCCCCTCACTTAGAGGCTATTATAAAGAAATCAAGAAAGAATCATAAATGTTGGAATAGTATAAGCAAAGCACATATACAGGGAATTACATAGGCTATTTGATTTCATATCTAGGAAAGCTTTAAGAATCCATATAGGGACTTTGAAGATCACAAATTCTTGGATGATCAAGCCTTGGAGGTTGTGGTCACCCAGTTTTAGGTAGTTCGTTGTTTTTGCAAGTTTTTTTTTTTTACCAAATGTTTATTACTAAAGTGTTACGATACAATGCGGATAGACCCCTCAAGGGTCCTCATATTTTATGTTGTAATGTTTTTATTTTTTTAAGGAAAAATCTCAATTAACTAATATTAAAATATAAATATCACTATATATTATAGTATTGATTTTAATTTACTAATTAACTAAATTATTATTAAATGAACACATAAAATGAATAATATAATATTTATTTATGGTGTAGTCTAAGTAATAGACCAAATGGTTTTTTTGGTCAGAATTTGACAGTACATATTTTAGCAAAATTATGTTTTATTCTTGTTTAAAATGTACTTTTGAATGCATAAGAAGATTTAGCACCTTGAAAAATCCTTAAGCCTCTCAAATTTTGCAAATTAAACAAGCTAAACTTATGATTGTAAAAAAATTCTACCAATTTTTAGGAAAAATTGCCTAGAGAAAATATTTGAAAAAGGGTCATTATGTCTATTAGTTGGACTACACTTACACACACACACACACAATAACACACTTTGTGTTATTTAGTGTGTGTGTATATATATACTATTAATTATTATTATATATTACCTTATTTATTAAAATATAACTAACAAAATCATTCTCTACTTTTTTGGTAATTTTTTTTAGGTATATATTACATTTTGCGGCTGTAAGGGTTTTTTACGCATCATTTTTTTCATCTACCTGATGACTAGTTTGAGGTGGGGGACGGGGTTGCGCCCCTGTCCATTCCACCTTCTCCTGATATATATGCTTTTAAATCATTGGTTATGAATGGTCCAAGGCTTTAGAAGGAAAATCATTCTCATTCCGTCGAGAAATTGGGGGAAATCCCAAATGTGGAGGTATTTGTGCATCAATCAAGAACTTGAGGTCTGCAACTGACCAAGTGCGGATTGGTCGACCAGTTCATGGGGATTTATCCCTCCCTATGTTCTATGAGGTTGTGGGTTGAAAAAATATAGAAACCCATGATCAGGGTATCCATATATTTAGCCTTTTGCGAAAAAGGGTTTTTTACTTTCTTCTTTGAAAACAAGGCAAATTGAGTCCCGATATTTAGAAATGAACCTTATTTCATTGGGGATCAAAGGTTATATCTAGATCTATGGAGTCTAGATTTTAACCCAAAAAGTGATGTTCCATCTGTAGTCCCAATATGGGTGAACTCCCATTTTTTCCATTGCATTATTGGAATGATACCAGTTTCAGAAGTTTTTCCAATGCCCTTGAAAAGTATATTGATCATGTTGAGGCACAAGAGGAGATTTTCTCTTGTGCCAGGATTTGCGTGGAAGTGGATCTGATGAGGGAATCCTAGCAACCATAAATCTCAATCTAGAAATTTGGTCCCATATCCAAGGGGTAGGCTGCGATCAACTTCCATTCAAATGCAAAGTATGCCATGAATATGACCACTTTACAAGAAGCTACAGAAATAAATAGGAGGAGAAAAAAAAACAAGGGGAGGGAGGAGAACAATGATAACAACAAAAAAGGAGAAGAGGCCCATTAAAACAACAAAAAAATAAACCAAAGAAACCAAATCAGACTAGGAATAAAAGGAAAGGACCAACCTCCCCCAAAAAAACCAATCTGGAAGCGAAGAAGGAACCAATAAAGGAAGAAAGAGAATAGTAACAACTATGAGGCATTAAATATGGTTAATGAAGAAGGGGAAATCCCACAAAATAATGCCTCCTTTCACGAGAAAGATAATAAATCAGCATAAGATCCAAATCTTGAAAGAATTGATGAAAATATGTCGCCATTAGAAAAATATTTGGCACTTGTACAAAAAAAATGTGGAGTCTTTTACGGAGGAGGAATAATTATTTTCACATAAAAACATGAGGATGAGGTTATATTTTCTGAGTTTGACAAGCGAGGAATCTGAGGCTGAGAGTCAAATAGAACAAGAGAGGCTCCAGTGAAAGGTAGGCTGTTAGAAGACTAAAAGAGAGGGGAAATTAGAAAAAAACATAAAATGATAAGGAAATGGGCACTCAGTCAATTCTAGATCCAAAACTCAAAGGATATAGAAACACTAGCAAAGGAGGAAACTCTACCCTTCAGTACCAGGAACCTCATACAATTAGTAAGTAATGAAGGTTCTCCCTTGGAATTGTGAGGGATTATGGTCAGAAAAAATAATGGAGGAGGTGAAGTCATTAATCAAGAAATAAACCCTTAGTTCTATTGGAGACTGGAGTAGGGCGACTATTAATTCAAATTCTCTTTAATCTTAATAATTGCTTGTGAAATTTATTTATCTTCTTTTGTTTATTTATTAGAAATTTTCATCAAAAAATTATCAAGTGTGAAAACAATAAATACAATGGACACATAAATTAGTCTCTAAGCCAGGGAAAAACACCTCCAAGGGGAAAACCCAGAAAATCTCTTCTCTTCTTATAGAATCTACTTCAAATGAGAAAAACAAGGCCCAACACCTTATAACAAGTTATCCTTCAAGCATTAAGTCATCCCTCTAAGAATCCCTTCCATTTAGGTCAAAGATCAAGGATCAATTCTACTCCAACTAGCTTCCAACTTCAACTACGGCCCTCATCTTCGACCCATAGCTTTGGCCCTGTAGTAGTTGGAGAAAACCATATTTCTGGAACTTGTCAACTCTTCAAGAAGTCTTCCTTCAAACAAGCCAAGGTCTTCAAAGTAAAATTAAACCAAATCAAAGTACTCATCTCTCCTACAACTTGGATATGCAATTCGTCTTCCTACAATCAGACCTGCAATTTTCAGCCTTCTTTGAAACTGCAGAAACCCTAGCTTTCACACATGAGAGAGAACAAGGCCCCAAAACAATTTTTCTTATTTCTTATTGAGTTGTTCTTGCCTTTTAGACCTTCAATTTAACTTCCTGTATGTATATTTCTTCATATCAAACTTCTTGATGAGGGATATCGAATTGGTGATCAAATGAGGTCGACGTTGCTTCCATTTATACACATTTGAGGGGTGTATATTCTTCTTTTAAGCCGACTTCTCATTGCCATTTCCGACTTGTTCTTGGAGGCTTATAAAAATTTCTTGACTCAAAATAAATATCTTTTACATATTACATCTTACCCGATAGGGTCTTATACAAATGATTTGACTCAAGAAAAATATTCTTTTTACATGAAAAACCCTAGAAGCATGAAGAACATGCCTTACCGAGATGACCATAAAAAATGGAGCATGAAAGTCACGCTTAAAAATAATATTTTTCTTTCTTATTTTTCTTATAACATAAGATATACTTAATTAATTAAGTACATTGATAATTATGGAGACCGAAACTAGTTACATTTTCCAGCACTCCCTCTTAACTATGGAGGTATTCGTAATTGTACTCCTGGTACAAGGTTATTCTCAAATTGAAGAGTTCTCATAAGAATATTCGGATTGGTAAGCCATATTTTAAGCATTAATATCATAATCAACATTGTCAAGATAGTAAGGCCTTAACTTGACAAGCTCTTTCTTATATAAGAGCATAATCTTGGGAGGTTTTATGCGAGTTACCAAACTACCTCTTCAAGGTACATACCCCATCCAAATTTTCCTTAGGTATGTCCTTTTAGGATAATTATTATCTTGGATTCACAATATTTAATGGATATCAGTCCTCTTTGACCACTCTTGTCTTCGATACATGTCCAATACTCAAAGAGTGTCAGTTTATTTCCTATCTTGTATTTTTCTATCCTTAAGGAAACCATAGATGCTTATCTAATCCTCCATCCACCACTCTCTCTCCACGGCCTTCACTTAGAATTATGGTTGTTAGTCTTGGTCAAGTGCATGACACTTGAAGAAGAGAACACAAATGTGATGTTTATCATCACTCCTTCTAAACCAGAGAGGAGATCCCTATTCCCATTCTATTTAGGGAATAGATCGTTGCTCCTTCAAAAATATTAAGGAGACTTCATACTCCCTCTAAATCATAGAGGAGATTATTTCACTTCATTTCAATTTAGAAGTCATAATCACAAGATTTATATCTTGTCTTCATAAATGTATCAACTACTAGTTCTTCATGGGTATAGCTGCATGGCTCCCTCTTTCCTTTGCATCTCATCATGTTGAGCTTCTTTCTTCCAGGTTTTTCTGGAGCCATTATTCCTTCAATCTTATAACGTGGTTCACACCATCAACCTTTCATATTAATTTCCTCTCATTATCATCAATTAAGGCATTATATTGAGCCTTAATCATAGCTCCATATAAACATGAAAGTAACTTTCAGGTTATCTTCTTACATTGCTAATTTTTAATCACAAGATGATGATGTAATCATCTTGACTTTATATTCCTTTAAATACTACCAGGACCATTCACTCAACCCATGTGTTCTTTGAATATAGTTCTTCACCAAAAGTTGAACTTTCCTCAACTATCATCATGTATTCCTACAAGATCCTTCTCGGTAGAAAAATAATATGTTAGCTACATATCCAATACAAAATATTAATTATCAGTCTTACCTTGTCAAGATGGCCCCTTTCATCAAAGTATTTTCTTTACTTGATTTATTTCAGATCAAAATTGTTTCACATGATTCATCTTCATATCATGCAAGAATATTTTGAAATTGGCAACAAGAAGGGATTCTAATTTAATTTTCCCTTAATTAAATTAGAAGGAAATCTAAATTCCACGTCACATGACAACTTGTAAAAGTTAACTAAGTCAGGAATACTTAATTAGCTCAGTCAATTCGAGTTTGGGGTCAAACTGGAGGCATGTATAGTTCACTCTAAGTTTTAGGGGGTCTAGTTACAGTTTATTTTGAGTTGTAATTGTTTAACTTAATTATTTGAGTTAAAATCGGTTTAACTAGTTATAACTGAGAGATGAGCTAGTGATAGGTGGAGTAAATTAAATATGACTTAATTCACATGCAATGATCAATCAGATAATTGATAATTCTCTATAAATAGTTTTTGCATGTCAGTTCTAAGAGTGGCCTAGTTGAGATTGGAGTTAACGGGAAGAGAACTATCAGTTATATAATTAGTGTAGAAAATCTCTAACACAACTCTGATACCATGTAGAAATTATATAGAAACTCTATGTCAATGGATTCAATCTGATCATGTAATGTACTAAAACAAGATACTGAATCCTTCTACTATATTTTTGGAATATAAAACATGATCCCTCAATCACATGCAAGTAAGAGAAAATAAATTATCAATCACACAACAAAATATGTATATGGAGAAAGCACCTGCTCAAAACCCCTCTATCATATATTGTACATAGTCAAAGAATCATGAAACAATACAATGCTTTCTCACACCAAGAAAATCCTGCACTCTACCAATCGTCTCACTCTAATCCTACAAAATTGACCAACACTTAGCCAATTTTCAGCCCCTGCTTAGCCCAGCCTTGCACATGCAATCCCTAGGGAATTAATCCCTATTAAATAGGATAATCAACCTTCCTTGACTGCATAATCCCTATGGAGCCTTCCTCTGACTTTATAACTGCACCTGGGCAGTTCGCCAAAAATACAATCGATAGTTTACTTGTATTTAACCTTTGTCTCAACTGGGTCTCCATCAGAATTGACATGCATGCAAATATTAATAGTGAATCATCAGTTACTTGGTAGATCACTGCTTGTGAATTAAATCTATTTTAATTCACTTGATCTTCCACTAGCTCAACAATCAGTTAGAACTAGTTAAATTTATTTTAACTCAATTAATGTGAGTTAACTGATCACACTCACACCACACTAGTGCTACAACTGCAACTGGACCCTATAAATAATAGAATCACTCTACATGCCTATCCTTTGACCCTCAACTCGAAACTCTTGAGCTAACTAAGTCTATCACACTTAGTTAATCATTACAAGTTGTTATGAGATAATATTACAATTTACTTTTAATTTAATTAAGGATAATTATATCTAAAGACTCACATGGTAAACATTTCTGGGTGCCATTTTCTAGAATTTTTTTTTTCTTTTCTGGATGCCAATTTAATGTTTCTTGTTGCAAATTTAAACATTTAGAAAAGTTTAGAGGTCATGCATGAGGTCAGAAAAAAGCCTTAGATGAATTACACAATAATTTTTTGGGAATTTCCTAATTATTAGGGGCACAATTCCTCCAGGAATGCGTAAGTAAGGCTGAGCAACCCAGAGGCAGGAAATTTGTTAAGTATCGAACCATTATTGTTGGGATCAGAGTGAGACAGTCAAAGATAGTGTAGAGGTTTCTTAGGAAGGGAAATAACATTGTACTGTTTCATATTCTTGACTTTATGCAATATAAAGATAGAAGGGTTTTTAGATGAGGCTTTCCCTAGATACATCTTTGTGTTGTGCGATTGAAATTATTTCTATTTCTTATTCATGTGATTGTGTGATCGTATTTGGTTTTCGCAATTTGTAGAAATAGATTTAGTATTTTGTTTTAGCATATTGCAAAATCAGTTTAATCTATGTGGATTTTATACATGGTATCAAAGAAGGAATCACTATATAAGAGAAGAACCAAATTTTGTTTTGAACAAGTGAATCGAATTTGCATATTTATTCTTCAGGACCAACAACATATCAAGATGTCTTTCTCTGGATTGAGACTAGAATATTCCCTTGAGGGTAATTCGAATTACATAGCATGGAAGGACATGATGGAGGTAGTGTTGGAGGACAACAAACTAAAGGAATTCATAGACAATGATATTCCCCATCTCGTAGCAGAAAATGCTCAACTTCTTGATGCATGGAAGAAGAATGTAGCAAAGGCGAGAGGGATTCTATTAGAAGGAGTTTGAGATTATATTGTCTTGAACCTCCATGGAAAAGAAACTCTATATTCTATGTGGAAGGCATTGACAAATATGTTTTAGAATAACAAAGACCACAGGAAGTTGGATCTGAAGGAAAAGCTCAGAAAGATCAAGATGGATAATGGCAACACGATATCAAAATACTTGACGAAGTTCAGTCAACGTCGAGATGAGCTTGGAAGTGTTGGTGTGACATTTTCCCAGGATGATTTGGTGAGCCTAGCGCTTCTAGGCCTTCCCAAGAGCTGGCATAGCTACTAGGACTTGGTGAATGGGAGGGAGAAGCTACCAGAGTGGGAACAAGTGTGGTCCGACATGGTACAAGAAGAGATTCTGCGGAACACCAGAGATGGATCCTCATCAAATAATTATGATGAGGATAACTGTGCCTTATATGGAAAGGTGTCCCATTCAAAATCGGATTCCGATCAAGCGGGAAAGAAGAGAGACTTGTCAAAGGTAAAATGTTTTCACTGTCATGAGCTTAGACACTATGCTACAAAGTGTTCACACAAGAATACCGACAAGAATCCCTTAGGAGGAGCGGAAGCTGAAGCACTTGATTCACACTTCAAGTTTTATTTCACCCTCATCACATGCATGGTGTCATAAGTGATGGGTTCTTTGTGGTACTTGGATAGTGGAGCTTTGTTCCATATGAACGACAACAAAAATTCTTTAGTAACTTGGAGGAGAAGGATCTCGAGATTCACATTGAGATGGGAGATGATGGGAGGTATAGCGCTACCGGAAATAGGTACAATTACCTTTCAGAGAGAGTCAGGTACTCCTCTCGCATTAAAAGATGTCATGTATGTTCCTGGTTTAAAGAATAATTTGGTTTATGTTGCTATGTTGGAGGACCGTGGCTATATGTGATATTTAGCAAAGGAAAGGGGTTCCTTCGTCAGAAAGCGATGGGATAGGTGAAGAATATTGGGGTTCGAGTAAAGAAACTCTACAAATTGGATGTAGAATATTATGTTTCCTTGAGCACGGAATCAAAGAAGGCGGAGAGTCGAGAAATCAGTGAGTTATGGCACAAAATGTTGGGCCATATACACCATGGCGCTTTGAAGATCATGCAACATATTTCTATAGGAATTCCAAAGGGTGCACTCGAGAAATGAGATACATACAAAGGGTGTACATGGGGGAAGTATACCAAAGCCACCTTTCACGGTAAGGAAAGACGAGAAAAGGTGATCCTTGATAGAGTTATGTTGTGAAACGAACTCCAAAAATAGAAGAAAAGAGATATCAACGCCTTAGAAATAAGCCACTTCGAGGGGGCAACCTCCAATACATTACATGAATGAACAATTCTTGGATGATACAAATTACAAAACCTCCTTTATATATATAGGAGTCCATGGGGCCACAATGTAATCCTAGTGGGGCCACAATGTAATCCTAGCCGACCTAACAATAATAATTTAAGGGCACAATAATAAAAATATAGGGGTTACATGGGTACAATAATAACAATAAGGGGGTTACACTAACAACAATAAGAGACTATACTAGTAATATAGGGACCTAACATGCCCCTCTCATTCAAAAAAGTGTTGTCCTCAATGCTTGAGTAGCTCTGGGTGCTTCTGTAGAAAATTCTCATCCTCCCATGTAGAACCTTCAGTGGGTAAGTTCTTCCACTTGATGAGATACTCTGAAATTGATCGATTCCGTAGCTGTCGAGTTCTTGTTTCCGTGATTGCTTCAGGTTCCAATATGATTTTTCCTTCCTCAAAAAGTTATGGAAATATTGTTTGAACTGGAATATTTTCACCTATAACCTTCTTTAAGCATGAAACATGGAAAATTGGATGCACTCGTGAAGAAGCAGGAAGCTCCAATTTGTATGCCATAGTACCAATATTTTGCAACACCTTGTAAGGACCATAGTGCTTTGGCGATAATTTATTATCCTTCTTAGCTTTCTTGAGGGACATTTGTTTGTATGGTTGTAGCCGTAAAAATACCCAGTCTCCTACATCAAAACTTCTCTCGCTGCGATGTTGATCTGCCTGTTGTTTCATTCAATTTTGTGCCAAATTCAGGTTGTCGTTTAAGAGTTGGAGAACTTCTTGTTGATGCTCGATGTGATCTTCCACTGCTTGAACCTTCAAATTGTCTCTTAAAGATGATGTGATGGATGGTGGACGATATCCATAAAGTGCCACAAATGGGGTCATTTTTGCTATAGTATGGAAGGAAGTGCTATACCACCATTCAGCGAGAGGTAACCACTTGACCCATTGTGTTTGTTTATCAGATACAAAACAACGAAGATATCCTTCCAAACATTTATTTACTATCTCAGTTTGACCATCAGATTGAGGATGATAAGATGAGCTATGAGCTAATTGAGTACCCAAACAAGAAAATAACTCCATCCAAAAATTTCCATTAAAAATGGGATCTCTGTCGCTCACAATAACCCTTGGGCTTCCATGTAGCTTTTGAATTCTGTCCATAAATGTAGTAGCAACCGTACTTGCTTTAAATGGATGAGATAATGCACAAAAGTGTGCATACTTGGTAAGTCTATCAACTACCACCATGATGACACTCTTTCCTTCGGACTTAGGTAAACCTGTGATAAAATCCATTGAAATCTCCTCCCAATGTTGACTTGGAATGGATAAAGGTTGTAGAAGACCCTGGGTCTTAATTGTCTCAACTTTATTCTGCTGGAAAACCAAACATTCCGCCACAAACTTTTGAATATCAGATTTAAGGCCATCCCAAAAAAATTCTTTCTTCACCCTGTGGTAAGTTTTTAAAAATCCTGAGTGTCCTCCTAAAGGAGAAGTGTGCAATTCCAGAAGAATATTTTGTTTTATTTGGGAATTATTACAAAGATATAAGCGATCTTTGTACCATAAGGAATCATTTTTCCAACTAAATGTATCAGATGTACTAGGATCTTGCTGCAACTTTTGAAGGAGTGTCCATACATCTTTGTCCTTCTTCCATTCATCTCTTGCTTCGGTTATCCAATCTGGTTGGATAATAGAAATGGCACAAAGCAATGCTTCCACCCCTTCATTCTTTCTTGAGAGTGCATCTGCAACAACATTAAGCTTTCCTTTTTTGTAGATTATTTCAAAGTCATAACCCAACATCTTTGTGACCCATTTTTGCTGCTCTTCTGAAGATAGTCTTTGTTCCAAAACGTGTTTAAGACTATCATGATCAGTTTTTACCTTGAAGTGTCTTCCCATTAGGTAAGTTCGCCATTTCTTTAGTGCATGCAGTATTGCTAACATTTCCTTCTTATAAATAGGTTTCTGTAAATACTTTCCTTTGATTGGACGACTTTCAAAAGCAATGGGTCTTCCTTCTTGCATTAAAACCGCACCAATTCCATTTCCTGAGGCATCACATTCCACAATAAAGGTTTTCGTGAAATCTGGCGTAGCTAAGACCGGTGCTAGGCACATTGCCTCCTTAAGACGCTCAAAGGCTTTAGTTGCTTCAGGAGTCCATGAAAATGCATCTTCTTCAATAATGTTGTTAGAGGTGCTGTTATTCTCCCATAATTCTTAACAAACTTGCGATAATACCCTGTTAACCCGAGAAATCCTCGCAACTTCTTTATGGTTGTGGGGACTTTCCATTCCTTAATGGCTTTAATTTGTTAGGGTCTACTTTAACACCCTCGTGAGATACAATATGACCCAAATATTCCACCTCTTGTACTCCAAAGAAACATTTGGATTTTTTTGCATATAATTGTTTCTCCTGAAATAGTTTGAGCACCCTGTCAACATGTTCAACATGATCCTTCCAAGACCTGCTGTAGATTAGTATATCATCAAAAAATACCAGCACAAATTTTCTAAGGAAGGGTTTGAAAATGGAATTCATCAACCCTTGAAATGTAGAAGGTGCATTGGTAAGGCCAAAAGGCATGACCAAAAATTCATAATGACCCTCATGAGTTAGAAATGTTGTTTTCGGAATATCTTCAGTCTTCATTCTAATTTGATGATATCCTGAACGAAGATCCAACTTGGTAAAATAAATTGCTCCATGTAATTCATCCAATAATTCATCAATCACAGAATGGGAAATTTATCTTTAATGGTGAGCTTATTGAGCTCCCTATAATCCGGACACATGCGCCATGATCCATCCTTCTTGTGTACCAATACTACAGGAGCAGAGAAAGAACTTTGACTAGGTTGAATTATACCCGCCTCTAACATTTCCGCAATCATACGTTCAATTTCGCTCTTTTGGAAGTAAGGATATCTATAAGGCCTAATGTTTGGAGGAACACTTCCTGGAATCAAATGAATAGCATGATCATGATCACGAATAGGTGGGAGTCCTTTGGGAGTTTCAAACACCTCGGAATGATTGTCCAAGACTTGTTGGAGATCTGCAGAAATAGATGATTTTGATGTTGGAACTTCTAGTGAGCATAATTGTGCAATTACGCCTCGTTTTTATTTCTTTAGAAGCTTTGTCATGACATTAGAGCTTATTATCCTTCCTGGCTTCCCCGCAATACCCCGTAATTCGACTTCCTTTCCTTCTGAAAAAAATTTCAAGAAAAGTTCTTGAAAATTAAAAGCTACCGTCCCCAAAGATTGTAACTATTGTACTCCTAGTACAACATCAGCACCTCCCATAGGAATGGAAAGCATTGGAATATTCAATACATATTACCCCATGGTTAGCTTGATATTATGGCATATTCCATAACAATTTATAGTTCCTCCATTTGCAACCATCACTTGACATTCTGGTGCTGGGTATAGGAAACAATTCAATTCCTTGGCTACCTTACAATGAATAAAGTTATGTGTACTACCTGAATCAATCAACACTATTACCTTTTTCTTCTTGATATGTCCTTCTATCTTGAGACTTTGAGGAGTGGTAATTCCCACCAATGCATTATACGATATGGTCGGACTCATTTATTTTTCTTCTAGGGTTGGTTCCTGGTGTATATCCTCTTCTTGTTCATTTTATTCTTCCTCTTCACAATTTGTCTAAAACAATTTCTTCTCAACACACTTATGACCTTTAATGTATTTTCTATCACAATTGTAGCAAAGCCCTTTTGCTCTTTTTTCTTCCAATTTTTGTGGTGTCAACCTTGTAGGTTGTGGAAATCTAGGAGTAGCAACACTTCCCTCTTTATAGAAGTAAGTGGTAGGCTTCCTTGTCACCATAATTTTACATTCAATTTTTCTTGCCAACCTGAATGCCTTCTCCAATGAATCAGGTTCCAAAACGCGAACTTCATGTTGGATGTTATCCTTTAAAGTACCTATGAAGAGATCAATCCTGTGTTCCTCTGGAATATCAGTTACCCTTATATTCAATTTTTGGAAGTCCTCAATGTTCTCCCACACTAAACCTTTTTTTTGAGATTTATCAATTGGCTAAAGAAGGTGTTGCTCTTTGTATCCTCATAATGTGCTATCATTTCCTCCGCAAAAATTGACCAAGTGACAATTTTTTTACGGGAGCAAAGCCATCGATACCATACAAATGTATTTTGTTCTAAATGTAAAGTTGCAATGTGTAACTTTTGTGTGTTTTTCACATTATTGAGATCAAGAAATTGCTCCATCTTTAGTATCCATGTTACATGATCCTTTCCATCAAACTTCCTCATATCCATTTTTGGAATATGGTGGTTCTTCCTGCTAACATTAGAGTTTATAAAATCATGATTAACATTTATTTTGTTCTCATCATGAGTTTACTCTACTATATTTTCACCATTAGGAAACATTTTTTGTATCAACTTTGTCAAACCTTCCATGTCAGATTTTAGATCATTCTTCATGTTTTCCATTTTTTCATCGATCTTAGCTTCCATGTCATCCATCTTAGATTCCATGCCAGCTTCCATGCCATCTATCTTAGCTTCCATGCCATTATTCAAACCATCCATCTTATATTCCACGCCTTTCTTCAAACCATCCATCTTAGTTTCCACGCCTTTCTTCAAAACTTCCATGTTATTTTTTGTTGCTCTTTGCAAGAGCGAAATTTGTTGCACTTGCTCTTGTAAATTTGATATGTCATGTTGCCATTATTCATCTTCATGAGAGTAGAGCCTTCTAAAGGCTTAATGGGTGTTGAATTATTTTTAAGGGCCATTTTAGAATCTAATACTGATATAAATTCTAAAATATGCCCTTGGAATCAATTCAACTTCATTCTTCAAACAAGACTTATGCAATTCGGGAAAAACAAATACACACCTTTTACTTGCTTTTGAGGAGCTCTATATTGAAATTGAATTATCTCTGTAATTAAAGATCCTCAATATCTAAAATTCGGCCTTGTATTAGCCCTCTGAATCTTCTTTCAAATGTCATAGGTATGACCTTATTTGGATTCTTCAAGGCAAAGTTTGTCCAATCTCCCACAATGACCCAATTATGGATTGGTTCAGTAGAGCGAACTTGTACGACTTTCCACGTGTCATTTTTTCCTCCTTTGGCTCTGAAATTGATACAAAAGAAACTATAGTCCATTTACTTGCGGCCACTTTTTACAGAATTCCAATCCGATTCTCAGAGAGAGAGTTATGAATATTTTCCCATGATAAGCTCTTTGAGATGAAAATCGGTAGCCTGTAAAAAGCCTTAACTTCCACAGATCATATATCCTCAAATATTGCGAACCAAGCTCTGAAATTTTGCGAAGATGTTCCTTAGGATTTCAGCTTCGCACTATAAAAATTTCAGCTTTTGAACCTTCGTAGAACAAAAGTTATAGCGAAAATTCCATGATGACCGGTTTGGAGCAGCGAAAACCCTAGAATCCAAAGCTTTGATACCAAATGTTGTGAAACCAGCTCCAAAAATAGAAGAAAAGATATATCAATGCCTTATAAATAAGCCACTTCGAGGGGGAACCTCCAATACATTACATGAATGAACAATTCTTGGATGATTCAAATTACAAAACCTCCTTTCTATATATAGGAGTCCATGGGGCCACAATGTAACTTAAATTCTCGACCTAACAATAATAATTTAAGGGAAAAATAATAACAATATGGGGGTTACAAGGGTAAAATAATAACAATAAGGGGGTTACACTAACAACAATAAGGGACTATACTAGTAATATAGGGACCTAACAGGTTCACTCAGATGTGTGTGGACCGTTATCGACAACTTCCACAAACAAAACACATGTATTATGTGATTTTTGTAGATGATTCTTCACGCAAGTGTTGGATTTTCTTCACGCAGAAGAAAGATCAGACGTTATCAAAATTTTGTGAGTTCAAGGAACTTGTCGAGAAAGATACAGGGAATAAGGTGAAGGCTATAAGGAGCGACAATGGTGAAGAATATGTCTCTAAAGAATTCAATAAATTCTGTGCTTCAGAAGGAATTTGAAGTGAATTAATAACACCTCATAACCCACAACAGAATGGGGTTGCAGAAAGGAAGAACATAGCTATTGTGGGAGCAGCATGAGCGAGGTTGCATGATCAGGGCCTACCATTGCATATGTGAGTGGAAGCATGCAACACAACAAAATTTGTGCAGAAAATAAGTCCTCATCGGATACTTGGGATGAGTACACCAGAGGAAATTTTTTTCAGGTAAGAGACCAAATGTGTTGCATTTTAAAATTTTTGGTTGGTCAGTTTATTTCCATGTAGCCAAAGTTTCTAGGAAGAATTTAGAGCCAAAAACTGAGTTGGGGATATTTTTGGGGTACATTGATACACCTCACAACTATCGGGCGTAATTTCCAACACACAAGATGACTGTGGTCAGAAGAGATGTGAAATTTGATGAAGAGAAGGCCATGTGAATTTCCCTTGAGAGGGAGCTTCAGTTGCATGAATTTGAGGATCTATCGACTCTAAAAGAAGAATCTCTAGAGTGGAGCAGCAAAAATAAGAGGTGCAAAGAGTGGAAGCACCCACTCATTTAGAGACATCTCAAGATAGAAGGAAGTGCACCAGAGAGGCTAACAGGTTGGTGCTTGATCCTAGAGAGAATGTGGGAGCACCCACATCACAACACAGACAGAGAAGGTCCCCAGAGTGGGACACTGGATACATGGCTCTTATGAGAGAAGGTGTATATATAGATCCATCCTCTTTCGAGGAAGCATTGTA
Organism: Pinus albicaulis; assembly: GCA_034641835.2. Classification (NCBI taxonomy): domain Eukaryota; kingdom Viridiplantae; phylum Streptophyta; class Pinopsida; order Pinales; family Pinaceae; genus Pinus; species Pinus albicaulis. Next base: position 491,772,208 of record CM076581.1, read on the forward strand.
GCAACCAATTTCGGTTGATGCCACGGTGTAGGAGTATGACTCCATTATAAGAAAAAGTGCATGGGAAGTTGTCCCAAGACCGGAGGGGAAGTCATCTGTAGGATCCAGGTGGATCTACAAGGTGAAGCAGGCAACAGATGGGAGTGTGGAGAAACACAAGCTCATATTTGTGTCCATAGGGTTCTCTCAGGTGGAGGAGATTGATTACGATGAGACCTTTGCACCAGTCACAAGGTACTCGTCAATCAGATCCATCCTTCCACTTTCAGCGCAGATGGGATGGAAGATACATAAGATGTATGTAAAGACAACCTTCCTCAATGGGGTGAGACCTTTGATAGTGTAAGGTCCCACCTTACCTACCATAATTATTATAGAGAAATATTATATTAAATCAAAATGCGATATATATTTTTTATTTTATTTCATGAGTCACTAAATGACATGCTTATGAATTATTTTCTTAAAAGGATAATTTAAATTATATAGGGTTGGCATCCCATAATTATGAATTCATATGTGAGCTGATATTGCAACAAATTACTTACTGCAATTATGACTTTTCAGCAAGACCCTTTAACTCAATGAGTTATTACACTAGAAATACCTTGATTGCAAATCTTAAATTAACTTAAGCCTTTTGTTTTATGGACGGTTCATAAACGTAATTAGATGCAATCATTGAACATTATGAAAACCAATTTACAAGTATGGAATGTACAGCCATTGAGGCATTTTGTCAAACACTTACAACCATTATCTCTTTAAGGTGTTTTCACAGCAATTAGCTAACATGAATCCAAAGTTACATGAATTCATTTTTTTTGTAAGTAGTGTCAATAATTGAACTTAAGATATTAGTAGAATATCAGCCATATTCATTGTTGAAGCTGTACCAATGAATATAAGTATTTAGAAATTTCAAACATAGCTCACAATATTGTAAGGTACAGCCATTGAGGAATTTTGACAAATAGTTGGCAGTCGTAAAACAAGTTGCCGTAAGGTTATTTAAATTTTCAAATTATTAACCATTTATACTTTAAAAACCATTTCCAAGTGGTTAGCCTATATCATATTCATCACTATAAATTATCAGGCAGTTCCAATATAAAAAGAACCAAACAGCAAAACAAAACAACAGGCGGTTCTACATGCAACATCAAATCTGCAAAACAGAGCAGATTTGGGAATTGATGTCCGAAACCTTGATTTTTGAAATCAAAGTTGGGGTGAAATGGGCTATTGGAACGGATACCCCCTGAAGTGGAGCTGAATCGCAACAGGGACACCCAGAAATGCGATTCTTTAAAACAACAAAATTTATAGCCTAAATGTTTCATTTATGACTTTTGTCAAACATATGGAATGAAAACTTACAGCTACACCTCTACATGAGGAAAAACAACCCAGAGTTATGCTACTAATATATGCTCATTGAAATCACACATTTCTAAATCCACCATATGAGTTCTTGAAACATTTTACCACCCACAAGCTAATTCATTTGACATGAGTGATAAGCTTTTTGCACCAATTGCTACAATTTAAAAACACATGGAAGCCCTGAATGCTACAGCCATTAAGGCTTTCTATCAAAATTCTGATAGTACTATTACAACAACTTGAATAACAAAACATTGAAGAATATGAAACATAAGCCATAACTAAAATTTATCTCCAACTTACCTCAAGCATTTGATCTCCCAAACTATACTTTAGTTGCCATTATTTTTGCATTTTCTTTTAAGGGTTGATTCTGTAATTCCTCCAAGCATATTTTGGGTACATGTCCATTTTCTTACTTCTGCAAGTTAGCACTTATTCGTGCATAAATAAATTTATAACATTACTCATTCACAGATATTGTCAAACACTTTGCAAACTATCCTCAAACCATTTATAAAACATGCATCTATTGATTATTTGAAACAAAACCATAAATCATGAAATACTTACCCAAGTCCTTTGGAATAAATTTATTGCAATTACCTTCAACAATATTTGGCTTTCCTTTTTCAAATACTACAATACCAAGATTAGTACCATAAAATACACCAATAATAACTCCAATATTGAGATCTAAACCTCCATACATATAGATTGATCTAGTCTTCATTTTTAACTAATCAATAATATTTTAGATAACATAAGCCTAAACCAAAATTAGATGCTTATAACAATTTAAATGTCTACCTTTTATTTTATGCTAAATCTATACTATAATTTTAGGACAATGGAAATTATACCTGAAGAGATATTCAGCTCCAATCGTTGAGAATATGATCCACCTTCAATCCCTTAACCAACTCATTTGAACCATCCAGTTTTCCACCCAACCATATCTAGGGAGAACTCCTCCCCCTGGAACCCCCGAGCTGTAAAAGCTCACAACCAGTACCAAAATACAACAATAGAGAGAGAGATGCAAGGAAAACTCATGAAGATAGTTTTCACTTTCTCTAAATACCACTCATGTTCAACCTCAATAGATACTTAGTAGATTAGTAAGAAATTCAGATTTTTTTTTTTGGAAGTAATTGGATACTCTCCATATCTCTCCCTTTCACAATATTCCTCAAGTCTCTTCCACTCTTGGCATTACCCCCTCTCCCCCCAAATGATAATACATGAGACTCATATATAGGAGGAGCAACAAATTCATGTCATAAAGGAGGATTAATATGCATGCATTGTATTCCCTTTAGAGGAGTGTAACTTATGCCATTAAGGAGAGGTATGCATGCCTTATTTAAGGAGAGTGTAACATATGCATTAAAGTGAGTGTAAGAGGAATATTTTAAGACACATATTTAATGAGTGTAAGAATATTTTATGACATATATTTAATGAGTGTAAGAGGAATATGCCATTCCTTGATGAGTGCATAAAAGAGAGTGTAATGTAATATTTAAAATAGAGAGAGTTACATAGAGCCATGAGAGTCATGAAGGAGAGTGAAGTGATTGAGGAGATATAATTTCCTTTTAATAATAATATTATAGTCTCATAAAAGATAATAATAATATTAATAATATTAATAATATTGAGGATTAAGTCGAGATTGAACTATTATAATTGATTAATCATAATTTAAGTGATTTTCCTTCAAGTATACTTGTTTACCCATTGATTGGAGGCGATTTACTATTTTTGGAAAGTCATACTTGAAATGGTAGACATGACTTTTTATTTTTAGAAAGTCACTCCAAAATTGTTAGGAATTATATTATTAAGGAAATTCATCTACGAGTTGCCCATGAGTGGTATTTTTCTTCCGGATAATAGGGATTCCGTACCCCTATTGTATGCATCTCTGTGCCTTAGTAGATTGAGGACTCCGCGCCCTGATCTACTCTAAAGATCCAAGATTCCACACCTTGATCTTTTTTTTTTTAAATATTTGTATTCCTTTTAGAGGAGTGTAACTTATTCCATTAAGGAGAGGTATGCATGCCTTATTTAAGGAGAGTGTAACATATGCATTAAATTGAGTGTAAGAGGAATACTTTATCACACATATTTAATGAGTGTAAGAATATTTTATGACATATATTTAATGAGTGTAAGAGGAATATGCCATTCCTTGATGAGTGCATAAAAGAGAGTGTAATGTAATATTTAAAATAGAGAGAGTTACATAGAGCCATGAGAGTCATGAAGGAGAGAGGTGTGAAGTGATTGAGGAGATATAATTTCCTTTTTAATAATAATATCATAGTCTCATAAAAGATAAGAATAATATTAATAATATTAATAATATTTAGGATTAAGTCGAGATTGAACTATTTCAATTGATTAATCATAAGTTAAGTGATTTTCCTTCAGGTATACTTGTTTACCCATTGATTGGAGGTGATTTACTATTTTTGGAAAGTCATACTTAAAATGGTAGACATGACTTTCTATTTTTAGAAAGTCACTCCAAAATTGTTAGGAATGAGATTATTAAGGAAATTCATCTATGAGTTGCCCATGAGTGGTATTTTTCTTCCGAATAATAGGGATTCCGCACCCCTATTGTATGCATCTTTGTGCCTTAGTAGATTGAGGACTCCGCGCCCTGATCTACTCTAAAGATCCAAGATTCCACACCTTGATCTTTTTTTTTTTAAATATTCAGGACTCTGCGCCCCAAACATTTCATTATAGATTAAAGACTCTGCGTCTTTATATTTCATGGATTTAGGACTCCGCGTCCTAATCCTTTTATCATATATCCAAGACTCCACGTCTTTATATTTCATGGATTTAGGACTCCGCGCCCTAATTTCCATGGCTTCTCATCTATTCTGCTTTGAAACTCCACGTTTCACCTTAAGGTACTGATTGTGAGCTTATACCCATCTGATGGTTCGTTGGTAAGGTCTTCTTCCAAGACCTGCACACATCACAATCTCAATGATCAAATCAATCAATTGAATTTCATAATTAACTTATTCAAATTTTACCAAATATTGTGCATGACTTCCACAGTCATTTTGGTTTTGGAGAAATGACTTCCGCAGTCATTTATAACTTGAGCATCCCTATTGGAAATGACCAAGTCCCCTGCCACATCATGCTTAGTACGAGATTATGCACATATAATCATACAAATCATGTATCATCCATAAATCATAATTAACCATATGTTCCACATAACCATGATCGTCCATGCAGGATCTGTGTCTCAATTCTAAATCACCATTCACGTCATACACCTATGTCCAAAATAGGATACCAAAAGAGAAAACATCACTAATATTCTCCTAACCAAAATCAATCCTTCTGCACGTAACCATAGATATTATCATAAGCACACAACAACCAAGTGACCCAAACCAGGTCATAGCATATAAGCATGTACATAAGTCTTTCATACATAATATTATATCAAAATCATCATCTCTAAGTGTCATCAAAGCTATCTCACTAATAAGGGACACTAAAT